>AYEL01078900.1:0-72593 GCA_000484575.1 Olivierus martensii
GTTCTATATATTCATTACAGCTGAAGTTGACCTACTGATAAGGTCGAAAGCGTTTCTGGTAATAAAGTATTTATCCTGTTTAGAGCTTTGTTTTTTGTGTGCATTTTGTGAGTGTAACAGGATGGTTTTAAAGTTCGTAAGTTAAATTATTACACTTATGATATACAAACATTTAACAAAATAGTAATAAAATAATATAATATATATTACTCTGTTTAATTACATATTGATTTGCAAAAATAAATGGAATATTGGAAAAATACAAGGATAAAATGAAAAAAGTCTTTTTTGCTTTTAGTTTTTTATTAAAAATGAGAGATTTATGAACTTGTAAATAAAATTATAAATAACTTTATTATTCTAAATATTTAATTTGCTTTAAATATATTTTTTATTATAGATAAAAAGATTCCAGATGATGATATAGAAAGGGTAAATTACGTTTAAATTTTATGGATAATTTATAATTTTTATTTAACTAAATATTTAAATTTTTCAAATTAGCAAGCAAATATAGTCGTTTTGGATGAATATATTCAAAGAGTTTTTGCATCAATTTCTGATCATCCTGATATTAAAGTCTTTGGATCAGGAATAGGTAATATAACAAATTATTTTGATGATGATAATTAAAATACTAAATAACTTCCTTTTCATTTTTCTGTTTTAAAATAGGTGTGCTACTAGTTGAGCAAGCTCAGTCAGTAATATTAATGCATAGAGCTGTAGATAATGTACAAAGAAGACTTACTCAGAAATTTGCTCAGGTATGTTATGCTATATATATGAAGGGACACATGCAGGATTTTCTTAGGGCAGAGATCTAAGAATTATTTGCTCACATCATGTCTTCCACATGCAATATTGTCTATAACCTCTGAGTTGCAAACTTTAATATCATTCAGTTGCTTGCTTTTCCTATTAGTTATGTGTATGACAAATACCTTTATGTACTTTTCATTTTGAATAGATAGGAAAAAGGATAATATGAGAGAGTGATTTGTTTTGCTCCATCATGTAGTATATGTGGAAAACATGATGCAAAAAAGCATTCCATATAAATTTTCTTCTTCAATATAATTTCTTTTCTTAAATTGATTTTATTAATAATATAAGTTGTTTTATCTGCATAATTGTGATGCATCTTGGAAATCATGGAAGAAAATTTTTCAGATGATTTTTTTGTGGTGAAGAAAATACCATAAGTTTTTTTTTTTTATTTTATTTTTCTAGAATTAAGTTTCCTATATTTAGCTTTGTGTGTCTTTATTTAATAAATTAATTATTTAAAAATCATAAAAAGAAATATTAAATAATAATTATTTATTTGACTATATTATAATATATTCATGTTTTTATTCATTAAGCTGCAACTGAATTGAAGTATCTATATCCATTCTTTGTCTTCTAAGAAAATGTACTTACATTTTTTTTAATTTTAATTTTTTTTTTTTTGATCAGTGCCATATACAGAGGAGACTATATGGTGTCTGAACTCCAAGGAACCTCCTCTGTATATGGAGTGATATATATCAAACATAAGAAATAAAATCATTAACTTCAAATTATATAATCTATAAAAAACAATTTAAATACTTTTATTTAGTAATTTCTTAGATTTTTGTTAATTCTTAGTTAATGGAAAAATGAAGATTTGCAATCTTTTTAAGAAATAAGTATAGAAAAATGCAATGAATTTTAAAATATATATTTTTTACTTTATAGTTAAGAAAAACATTAGAAGAAACACATCCTGTTTTGTCATTGATAGATCCTTGGATGAGGGAGAAATTTTACTCAGCAGAAGTATGTTTTTTTATAGCTTTAAAAATTTTATATACACAAGATGTCCTGAAAAATACTTCATAAAGATTACATGTTCCATTTCTTTAAATCTTGCATTATTGAGGTTATAGGTTGGAGTTTGAAATCATAGAAATAAATTAGTTATATCAAATAGTAAAATCTGATACAAATAAAAATCTGAATGCAAGTGAAAATAATCCCAGTAAATACTTCATGTTTTTAATAAAGTGATTTTTAGGATACTCTATATATAAACATGTGTATGTATGTGTGTATATATGTATTTTTATATATATTGTTTTATGATTGCAGATGAAATTTATTTCTGATCATGAGTGGGATGCTCATGAAGAAGCTTTAGCATTGTGTCGTGAGCATAATCTTAATCAAACAGTGTATTTTTTGCAAAGAGATTTGGCATTTATGAGAGAGGTGAAAATTTTATACAACTATATTTAAAATTAAATGTATTCTTAATTTAATATCACAATAAAAATTTTTTACTTGTGTAGAGAGAACCTATTTTGAAACAAGAATTAAGTAGAGTACGAAATCCTACCAGGATATTTTACTGGAGAACTCAAATTTGGTGTCCGCATCATTGGCGAGTAAGAAAAGTATTTCAGGGACAAAATGAAATTGTTGCTACAGTTATTAATCGCACTTCTTCTTCTCTTGCTCAACCGCGATCTGACCCTAATCAGGTATTAGTTTAGAAGTAATATTTCTAAATAAAATATAGCACAGTTTATTACTACATTCCTAAAATGATAATGCAAATTGGATTTTAAAAATTATTATGGCAAGAACTGATAGTTTTTATCATAATAATTTATTAAATTTATACAATACAGGCATTCCTCTAGTTACAAACATTTGTACTTATGAATGTAAAATTTCATTTTCAAATTTCACAAAATTTAAAAAAAAATTTATTTTATTGTTTTATTGCTTAACAATAAAATTTCATTTTTATTGTTAAATATAATTTTAAACAATATGATAACAGAATGCTCAAGCAACCAAATATTATGTAGAATTACATGATTAGTTAATGTATTATGGTTGTATTTCCAGATGGCAACAATTACACAAAAAAACATTTGTTTTATGTTTGGAATTTTTCATACTTTACTGTATGCACACTTTTGCTTTGCAGTATACTCTTGCTTTTCTATTGATAGTCATGCTAATTACAGGTTCTTTATACATCTTTTATTTTTCTTTTGTTAGTTTCTTAGTATTTCAAATTGAACTAAAAATATTGCAGTTTCATTTTTCTGTAATGTTTTCTTTATATTCTGCTTCTAGCACTCTTTTATTATGTAATGAAATAGTGTGCAATTATGCAGAATATTATATATCTTAATTGAGATATAATTTAATACTTTTTTGAGGATCATAACATATTTTCACACACAAAGATTTATTAGACTATTATATATAAACTAAAAATATAAAGGCTTTAGTGCAGGGGTAGCCAAACCTCATGTTACTACAAGTCATATAGGAGAATCTCAAATACTTGAAAGTTACAATCAGTTTCTTTCTGGGTCAATGAAAGCTCCATCAGTTTTTTTGGATAATCTTAACAATGGTTTCAAAAATTTTTTATTATATATTTCACATGCATTTATTTAATATAGATGCATACTACTTTTTACAATAAATGAACAAATTACAAATATATTATTTTTTTAAAATTAAATAAGTATTTGCTCCATATTAACTATTGACTCTCATGGTATGGAACCACATTGAAGGTACCGAAGAGCCACATGTGGCTCATGATTGTAATTTGGACACTGTGGTTCTAGTATATAAAGCATAGAAAATTTTAGTAATTTAAAGATATGCTAGCTAAATGTAATAATCTAAGTTTAGCTTATATTAAAAAATAGATTAATCAAAATCCAATTAACTAGGGGATTTACGCGATTCAAATAATCCTAATCTAGCCAAACTTCCCCCAGCGGTTTATTTTAGAATTAACTGCCAAATTAATAATTAATTTTTAATTACGCCACGGTGCCACATCTGTTGGATTAATAATTTAAATTTAGGCTAAGGTGGCGCCATCTATTATTGGCTATTATTAGGTGATGGTGGCACTGTAGCATAATTTAAAAATAATTATTAATTTGGCAGTTAATTCTAAAATTAAATGCTGGGGGAGGTTTGGCTAGATTAGGATTATTATAAAAATAGATTAATTTAGGTGCCTGTATCCTGAAGATAAGCTAATAAATCTTTAAAAATATTAAATTTAATAAGTATGTAAATAAACATGAAATAATATCCCAATGATATTTTCTAAATTTTAATTAAATTAAATACACTAAAAATTCAATGTAAAAAATAGATTAGCCTAATAGATTGCAAAAATCTCTTGAAAATATTTTAAAAATTTTGAGATATAGTGCTATGATATATCATAAATAAATTGATTATTATAATAATTTCATTTGATATTTATAGCCAGTATATTTAGTTGAAAAACAAAAAACACGCACAACTACTACAAGGTGGCCCTTCTGGAGATGGGTGAACTATTGTTATCGCACATGGGCATGGGCATGGAATGCCATGTTTTTATTTGGAGTAAGTATCTTAATGTATAATTTTAATAAAACTATTTTCCTTTAATGATATTCTTTATATTTATTTTAGGTTGTTATACCATGGTGCAGTCCATTTAGTTTGCGCGCTTTATTTTCTATTCGGCCTTTTATGCCTGATTTGGAGCTTAACCAGTTGGATGTAAATATTTGGCATGTTTTTTTAATAAGTATAAAAATTATTTAATTTTATTGTATGTGATTTTTTTTAACTTTATAAACTGTTTTTGGTTCATCATTTGATAGGGTACCCTCTATCCAAGAAAATCATCTCTAACACATACACTCTGTTCAAGACTCATAGCACTTTGGAGGCATATATCAAAGTCTAGAACTGAATTTGAATCAAGACCAGATACAGGTAGAATCATTTCAGACTAATATGCTAATTTTTTATTCTATTATATTAGATATAGGGGCGAAATGTCTTTGGGGCGAAATGATCCGGGGGCGAAATGCAGGGGGCGAATTTTCCGTAAACTGGACACACAATACACACAAAATGCAATCACTGAGAAATATTTTGCTAATTATATTTTCGATTTCGATATGAAATTGAGTTAATTGTCGACCATTGAATATTTTGTATTCCAAATGTTCAATTCTTGGATAAAAAATAAGTTTTTATTCTTCACACCATTGAATATTTTGTATTCCAAATGTTCAATTCTTTGATAAAAAATAAGTTTTTATTCTTCAATAGAGGAATGTGAAATAGAAAAAAACTTTTTTATTCATAAATTTTTTTGGGTATATGTTTAGGAAGATTGTTTTGTAGCGGATTAGATTACAGATTTTGTAAAAAGAGTGCAGAAGATACACCAATTTTAAATGCAGAAAAAAGTACAGAAAGTGAAGTTGTTGATGTTATAAAGAAAAAAACGTACTCGTTTTAACTGAACAGTGGTAAGGAAGATATAATTATTAAATAAATGTTACATAGAGTATATACTTTTTTCTTTCTTGTTTTACGTATATTGTTTTATTTTGGGGTCTTAGTTACATATTTTTTCTTTATGTTTCGTGTTATTAATATTCTTAATAAAAAATTAAGTTTCTTATGTGGAATTAAAAAAGTTATTTGATTTTGGAACGTAATTCTTTTTTTTGTGTTGGCTCCAGGTCTCATATAACACGGTTTCAACAACACAGCATTTTTAGGAACCTATCTACTGTGTTATACGAGTGTTACCTGTATAAACTTTCAAAAGACAAAATAAAAAATTTTCAATAAAATAAAAGAAAATTCCACAGAGTTAAAGGAATAGAAAAATATTATACGGAAAGAAAAATTCAATATATTTCGTTACCAGTTCGATTTTTCGATACTTCGCACACGAAATCTTTCTAAATTTTTTTTATTTTCTTTTCTGAATAGACAAAACAGTCACGAAATATAATCACTAAACTTCGATATCCGGTATTACACTTACACGGCGCTACCGCTAACTCAACGTCTCATAAACATAAAAAATGAAGACATTAAAATTCTTTAAATTTCAGACCTATATGTAAGTTTAACAAAACGACAATATTATTACTTTTGGTGTTGTTCACCTTTGACAGCAACTGTGCTGTAGCGCTCGAAGTACCACTATTCAAGTCACGATTCCCGTTATTTTTCTAAGTTTCCTTTAACCCCTATTTATCTAAGAATGGTTATTTCGAGCTATCAAACATTAGAAGAAGTGAAAGAATAATCGCCTATTATACGATTTTTCGTGAAATTCGATAATGCCATTAATTGGTTTGATTCTTTACGAGGTAGATAGCGATCTTTTGATGCTGGAAAATATAATAATGAAAGGTAAATATTGTAACAATGGAGCTCAGTTTTAGAGGATGACGATAAATCCGCCAAGGAGGATGGAGAACGATATAAAAAAGTCACGAGCGTTTTTTCTTAACCACTTTTGATAAAATTCGTTTGAGTCAATTCTGGGCTTCTTGGAAGTGAGTGGCGACTGCCTGACTATATTTAATTGCGAAATTTTAATCTAATTTTAGATGAAAAATGGTGGACTGGAGACAATATGATGGAAAGGTGGCGGAGATAGAAGAATTTGACTGCATAGCAGTAACTTATTACAGTCTGCTGACAAATGTTGTCGACAGATCAGTCTAGGGAAAGCGACACTGACGGCAGGTGGCTGTAAGGTTAACGCCGGGTTGCTGCAATCATTTGTCAATGACTGACTCAGGCAGAGTTGAGTCTGCAACTCGCTGTTCTCATCTTTGCTGGAGTCAGCGAAAATATGCGATCGTTACCGACTAATTGTTTCTTGACTCTATTGGTGAGCCGCGCACTTTGCACCAAGTGTATGTAGTAGTTTGGGACCATCTTTGGTACTTAAACTTCATTTTTGAACTTTCTCGATTAACTTCCTTACTTAAACCATGACAAAATGATTTAGTATTCCTTATACAGTACTGTTTGCTTTTGTCGTATTATCAACACATATTAAGGAGTAACTTCCGGTTCCTAAACCAAATATGTCTTAATGAGATGATATACAGTATTATAAATTACAATTTGATTACTAAAAAATTATAACAGCAATGGCACGTATAAAATTAATTTATGAATCTATAATAGTCTTGGAAAAATCATAATTATACGTTGTTAACGTTCCTGTCAGAGTTTGTATAGATTACACTTTATTTTTATGAAGTAATAACTATTTTATAATGTTTAAATAAGCTAGTATTTCGATTCTTTTAAATTAAATAGTTCAAAAATGTATAATAAACAAGGCAGACTAGTAGCATTATAGTTTAATAGTTTAGTATATTATTAGTAGTTAATTACTAGCATCAATTTATAATAAATTAATAGTAATGAATGCAAATTATCATCATTAAATCTAATGGTGCAACTACAATATTAATGTTTAAAAATATCCAATAAAAAGTTGCTTTTATGAATAGGATAATAATGATGAAGTTTATCATTAATGGGAATAAATCTGAACAATTTTAGATCTGCTTAAGATGATTTGTTTGCATTGGAATATTTCATAGCAATGATATTTCCAGTTTGAAAATATGTTTTGCTTTTTCACAATTTTATGATTTTTATTTTTATTGTCAATAATGTTTCTCAAATATTTTATCAAAGAAATGTACTATAAAAGTAAATCTTTGGGGATGACAATACTTATAAATTTCTAGATACATCTCGAATATAGTTGATCCTAGAGAAATTTTTTGCATAATACTACATGATCCGTTTATTTATATAGGCCTATATAGATCAAGTAAAATGTAAATGACAGTTGATCCTAGAGAAATTTTAATTTAATACTACATGATCCGTTTATTTATATAGGCCTATATAGATCAAGTAAAATGTAAATGTTACTATAAATACATAAATTTTATTTTATATCTTTCATAGTTCCATCCCATAGATTGATAAACCATTCGACGTAATCTCAAAAATAATCACGATTTAAATCAATGGCAATTCTAAACCTAAAAAAAGTTGTGTTAAATCTGCTGCTATAAAAATTCAAATATTTATTTTGTAGGAAAATCCTTCTGAAATAAAGTAAAGTCGTACACTATTTACAGGAATTCAGTTGTAAAACCGCAAAAAGTACAATAGAGTATTATATTTATGGACTGTTAAATTTATAGAAACAGAAATACAAACAGCTGTTCCTTAAACTCACAGTATATTATGTAGTAACTGGGAAAATAGTTAAACACAATTTTAACTGGCAACCATAAATAAAACCTGCAATCACGACCAGATGGTTGAAGCTCTTCACAGATTTTTATAGAGTGATGTTTATACTAACAGCGAGAGATGATTCACTGTTTAGTAAACTTGACATAACCCAGACGAATAAAAAAATAGAATGGTTGTACCATCCCCAAATATCCAACTAGCTATCCCTGTATTATCCAAGTGAAGAAGCTTCATTTGCAGGCAGCATGGTTCGCAATCACTGCATGTGGTACCCCCTGCTCTATTAAATTTATACAGCGGTAGCACCCTTCTTGGACTCTGCAGCTTTAATTTCTTCCAATTTTAAGTACAATTTCCTCTATAAATCTACTTATTCGCTTCAAGAACACTCCAAAGCTAATATCTGAGTCACTCTATCGAATATTTCTCGTGCCTTTAAGTCTGTAAAGTTAAACATTTGTTCTAATTATAAAAATTCCTGTGCAGAAATCATAACTTTTGTGTTTACTTTAATCTATAAAAAGCTTTACAAGGTTAAGATGAGATTTTTGACTTTAGACGGTTCTACGCTTTTGAAAAAGTTTAGATTTAATTACTTGTGAATGATTTAGTTCTTATTTTATGCTCTTGAATTATAACTGGAGTCTTAATTCTATTTTTCTTTTAGTTGATATTATTATTTTAAACATTCATAAACGAGATTACTTGAAAAACAATAAAATATTCCATGGAATATTTTATAGAAATTATTTTTCTTTTAGTTGATATTATTATTTTAAACATTCATAAACGAGATTACTTGAAAAAAAAATTATACTTCATATAAAGTATTTATGCTTCACATAATCCTCTATTCTATCTGACAGGATGACTATAAATAAGGTATCTTATAATGAACTGATATACTGAAGTCGAGGATCCTTTTGCCAAAATTGATGTGATCTATATTTTCAAAAACGGTATAAAGTTATTTTGGTGCTTTGAATTATAGATCGGTTGTAAACACGGTTGGTGGTCATCTAAGTTTGTAGATTATAGGGGTCCGAGAGGTTAAATTAAAAAGGTTCATTTGAGCATTTATCACGATAATAAAAAGCCATTATCATGATAGGATTATTACAACTTGCCATTTCCTTATATTAATCACCGCAAATGATAATGGTTAAAGGAAACTCTGGGATTAGATTCATAGGGCCAATCACCCTTCAATAAATTAACATTAAAAATTTGGGAGAATAATCGAGGTGAAAAGGCGTTGATATCAATTTTATAAACATTATTCATTAGAATTTTTATCGGCATGAACTTCATATTTATTCATGTTCATAAACAATATATCATTTTCACTTTTTTGTGCATGACAGTAATGTATAAAAAAAAAGAATTCAAACATGATAAATAGTCGTTCATTACTTATATTTTGTCAGAAATATTAAAGTTAAAAGAAATGAAGTTAATAGCATTTCTGTCGGAACTTAAGATATATA
Organism: Olivierus martensii; assembly: GCA_000484575.1. Classification (NCBI taxonomy): domain Eukaryota; kingdom Metazoa; phylum Arthropoda; class Arachnida; order Scorpiones; family Buthidae; genus Olivierus; species Olivierus martensii. Next base: position 9,606 of record AYEL01078900.1, read on the forward strand.
GACTCATGCTACACTAATGGAGAACATGCACGCTTCTGATATCATGACAGTCAAAAAAATTAGCTCAAGTTGACCACACCTGGACGATCAAACATTTCAATAATGTCGGAACATTCATTTTGGATTTAATGAAGACGAAGGTATTTTTGATACAATCACTTCTCTTTTACAACAGGATTTAATATGTTAAAAACAAAGTTTTTCGAGGCAATCGCTTTGCTTCTAAACCTCCTATTAATTTTATCAATACTTTCATCTACTCAATGCAGTTTTTTTTTATAGATTCTATCATCATAATTCTCATAAAGTTTCGAGTGTGTTGATAAATATTTGGGAACTGAAGGTCAAGAGTTGTGCTCTTTCCTGTAAGTTTATTTAATCACCTTCCAAAATTTATTAAAGGTATTATTTGTCTCTCACTAAAAGGAAACTTATCTAAACTTTTATTCTGTTATCTCCCGCTTAACCATAAATGAGAAAACATTCGTCGAGTTTACTTTGTAGAAATCTCGAGAGTTCCGTGAATATTATTGATTCGTGTAATTTGTGGAATTTAATTTCCATTAATGTAGCCCATGAGCAAAGGACTTTTCGATTTATATAAGCAATTAACGCTCAGAAGAATTTAAAATTTCCTTTTGTTTGACATCTCGACTATTATTATTATTTTTATCTTGTATAACAGAGGAGAGACCATTAATGTTGACTGTTAGAAACAAAATGCCTAGAGCAGAGAAAACAAAATCTTCCAGATTATAGTTAAAAAAGTCGATAATAACCATAATTATTAATTTTTAATATTAGCCCAACCAACCAGATTTTTTAAATCGATAATAACTGAAGCGGAAAAATCTTTGTTATGATAACAATAACCGTTTTTATTTTTAGAACTGATATTTATAACAGAAAACGTAAAGTTTCTAATAAAATCTAGAGCCATCTCAATTGTTAGATGAATAATTCGATAATAATTTGCACATCTTGCTATCCAATTTGTAGTTATAGTTTAAGAAAATGTTGAGGCCCATTTTGGGGGCTTTATTTCTCACAAAAACCATTCTTCATTGGAAACGTGGTCCAGTTCCTTTCGGCTTCTACTTAGACACCTTTAGCACTGACACATATCTCACTCAGACAGCAATTGGGGTAATTCCCAAACGGATGCCTTGTCTGCCTGTGGGGTTGTTAACGTGGAGTCACACCAAACACAGAAACAAAAAAATATATATATAAGAGGATAAAAAAATCGGAGAGAAGACCAAACTAGTATAATCCTCATCATTATTTAGAATGTTTACGATGGGGTAAAATAAATAAAATCCATCAAAAAAGTACACTTTTGATCGAAGCCAGTCACCTCTGTTACGTTACCATTTATATGTTCTCCAGATTGCGTTCCCTCGGCTACCATTGGCCCAAAGGTTTGAATAGTCTCTAGGAAGGAAGCAGGAAGGTTTAATTTCCACCAATGGTGGAGCTGTGTGCGCTAAAGCATATCGATCCAGTTGGAGGGTAGCGGAGGATACTGCGCTTTTGCAGCCCCAACGGCAGAAGGTGGGAGATGTGTTCTGTCGTGAACTGGACCGTCTGGTTTTCTGGAAGGTTTATTATAGGGAGTAACCGATTTGGTATGTGACATTCGGTAGCCCCTGAATATTGCTGGATATTTTGCTAATCGAGGACTACGTGTTGCGCATCTATTGTTTCTATTCAGCCTTAGTCAGTGCCAAATGAGTGTGTTCGGTGTCTGTTTGTGGCTTTACGCCGTTTGGACTTATATACTCAAGTTGTCTTTAATATTAAATTTCTGTAAGTATGTTTGTTTCTTTATTTTTTATATCAAATTTCTTTAAATATAATTTTCGGAAAACACTGTCAGTATCTATATTTTTTTAATACAAGAACAGCGTGCGAATTAGCACATTTTAATGCAAAAATGGGCGAAGGAAATGAGATAATTACTTATATCCTCGGTTCACATAACATCTTTTATCAATTATTAAATGAAAAGATGCGTGTAAAACATCGACGCCCATTTTGTAATTCGATACAGAGAATCCAAACTTACTTAAAGAAGTACTCATTTGGAGAAATATGAGACTCTTTATGTATGAATGCCTACATTTATATCTCCTTTTATGCATTGTTTTTTTAATGGCATTCGTTTTGGATCGCTATTGTTGTGTTAACGCGATCGAAGTAACCAAGCACATTATTACTACAAACTTGTACCGCTTGCCAACTAATTTTTATGCAATTACAGTTTTAAGCGCTAAAGCTTCGAAGCTAATATTGTCGAGACTGTAACGAGTTCTGATACCTTTAAATCATCAATCGCCATTAGAATTCTTTGTGTCAAAAAAAATAATTGTGATTAAAGAAGGAATTAACTGCAGAACATTATTGTAATAATTAGAAAAGGAAGATGGTACGAGTCGAGTTTAATTAAATGGGAACGGCCACTCACCTGCAGACCCTTTAATGCGATGAGTAAGATAGACTAATATCTTCACGCCTGTTAATACATCCAGCATCTGAAACGTGGTTACGATAACACAATATTGATGGAAAGTGACGTTACTTATCTGATATTTTGGCAAAAAAATGTGGGCGGAGGAAGAGGCGTTGTTCGGGATTGCCCATGTACGATTTTTTTTATTTGATGCACTCCTTGTGCAGTTTAAAAAGGTTTACACACTCCGCTCCGCTTACTGAATTTATAAAGATGAAAATGTTGTTCCCGCTTCAATGTTTTGCTATTAAGCTTAATAAATTTGACTGAAATGTTAACAGCTACTACTGCTTTAATATTTAACTCTTGAAAGGCGGCTCGATCCTTTTCAGAAATTTTAATCTACTTTCTAATCAAAGAATTCCGAACTACACCACGCAAACGCCTGGAGAATAAATCTTATAGTTTCTGGTCAGTCCAGCCATTCCAACACCATTCATCACTTACTATCATTTATCAAAAGAGGTGCTTCAGAGTGTCAGACTAGGTTCATTCACACTTGCCATAAGATAGAACACTACATCGATTCGATGTTTGTGTGATTTCGAGAATATGGTTCATAACACAATGCCAGACAATCATGTGAACTTTAGGCCCTTTGCTCTACCTGTAGAGGCAAACTACTGACTCCTGGAACCTGTTAGGTAACTTTTTCGGGCAGCTGCTGCTGTTGCTTCTTCACTCTTCGTTGTTTTCGGCGGCCATATTCCATGCACGTATCCATCACACAAGTTAATTAGACTGATTGGTGGTGATCGGAATGCACCTTTACGAAAATTTTGCTTCGGGAATAATCTTTAGGATCCACTCTTTGGTAGGTTTAGTTTTGATTAGTTTGCCAGAATTTTAATCCTCCATCTTCTCTCTCTACAATTGTTAGATATTAACGAGTTTCCACTCCCCTCTTATATGGCTCGCTCCCATTTTAATTTTATAAAAGTTCTCTTTCGGGGACGAAAAATTTGAGTTTTTAAAATGTTATATAGAAAAAAAGGTGCGGCCACCCATCCTCCTAAATCCTTTTCCTGGTATGATAATAGACCAATTCTATTAAGCTACAATTTTAAGATAATGATAAGGCTTGACAGTATCATTAGGCTTTTATCTCCAATGATTTGCAGACTTATTTACGAATAAATAATATAATGAGGAATCCTGGAACATCTTCCTATCAAAAATTTACTAATCGTAGCAACTGCTTCATTAAAAATGTACACACTTCGAAAATTAGCATTTCATTTGCTTTCGAACACTGCAACCTATAATTCGCGGTTTAATAAGTGATTTTTAATATATTTAATGATGGGATATTCGTGAAATGTTATAAATGAAAATAAAACGATAGAAGAATGTTCATAGCTGATAAAAAAATCGTCACGAATAAGTGTGATGTAACGTTGCTCATCTTGCTCTGCTACACTAACAACCGCCATAACTGGTTCATTGTCGTCATGAAATTTTCACTCGTGACATCTGATATTATAAAACTGTTAAAAAAATATTTAAGAGTCGTGAATGAACAACTTTAAGGGGCTGTTAACGATAAATGACATAATTTTTAGTTTTCTTTATACATAAAGCCAGTCCGTTCGGCTAAACATGTTGCAAAGCACAACTTGACAAATAATGCGATGTCTACTATGTCATCAATGAGCTATATGTGAAGAGTATGGAATAAATTAAAAACCACTACTTTAATAGGTTGAAAATTTGATATCATTTCTGATATTTTAAGAAGTTATAAAAATTTTAATTCGCATCATTTTAAACTATGAAGAAAGTATTTATTTTTTTCATTACTAATTTAAACAAATTCTTAAAGTTTTTAATAGTAATTTTTTAGTAAAATATTTTCGTTTTTTAGAAAAAATTCGCTTAAATTACTGCATTTAAAAACTTGTTTCTCGTGATAGAAATCGGAGTAAAAAATAGATTGAAAATTTTCTGACAAAATATAGCTGTAGGCCTGATATCTCGGCACTGTTATCTTATTTGCAAGAAAATTATAGTGAACACGAGGAAATACGAAGAAGGTTAGAGCTGTGAATCTTCTTTCTTTTGAATCTATGCACACCAGTTTAATAAATTTTAAGGATAAATATCTGTTTGAAAGATTTTTTTTAAATATTTGTGAAAGAGAGGTTATGATTAAAGATGAATAATAGGCTAGAAAATTTTCAATTGTTAGTCCATATCATGCAGTTTCCGAGACTTTTTTCTTATATTTTTTAAGTACGAATATTGAAAAGGATTATAGAAATATTTATCGATTTTTGAAAAATTTAATTGAAAAAAAAGGATAAAAGTTGATAAACAGGAAGTACCGGATGACAACTTCCTTTCTAACTGCTCTGTTAACAATGACTTCCTTCATGTTTTACCATCATAATTGAAGAAATCTTACAAGGAGTCTGTACGCTATTTACTCAGAATTGTGTTAAGATTTAGCAACGGTATATAATTTCTATAAAAATGATAAAGTGAGGATTTCCTTGTTGTCATTTTAAGAAATAAAGATCACTTACGTGGTTAGAAATGGGTCAGTCAGCGACCTGGATCAAAAATGTCAAATGCTGACTATCATTTGACTATTTCGGCTCGGGTCATTGACTCCTAATCCTTCCCGTGTTAGAGAGAAGAAAGTGAAAAAGTTTGACTGCTCATCTATCAAATATTTTCATCACTATCTGCCCAAGATGAATTTGCTGTAGAGAGAAAAATATTTGTCTAAAATTACATAGAAGGGAGTTGTGTTTGTTCAACAAAAATAAATTCCTTCCGATGTTTTCTGATGGAAAATTTTATCTTCTACAGTTACTTCTGATAATACATCTGCGTTAACTTTCTTGAAAATATTCGTTAAAAAAATAAATACTTTTTATAATTTATTTGAAACGTGATATCTGATCTGTTTGCACTTTTTATATTTACATAAAATGTTCTGTTGAATTTGTAATGCTACATTATTCAGAAATCTTTCTAAATATGGAAAAAACTCATTAATTTGTATATATTCGATTTTATTGATAAAGTAAAACTTCTGTATACTTTATATACTCGTTACAGTCATATAATTGTATATCATAGGCCATAAAAGCACTAACTGAGATAGTTTAATGCGTATAACTTATAATTAACTACTCATTTAAGCTTGTTTAATATAGTTTAATATAAGCATGTTTGAATGCAAGTATACACTTCTGGAATTATTGCATTACCATTTATAGATTTAGATTTGCAGCAAGTTATGTGAAGTTGTATGGTTTTTGATAGATGCGGTGCATTAACGAATGGTAATAGGGGCTATTTTAAAACCATATTGATTAGATTTTATCAAAAGTATAATTTATTTCTCTCTTTGTTTCGAAATATCGATAAATAATTAAGTTTGGAACATTTCGGCATTTAATTAATTCGTTTCGAAATCAAAGCTTTGTTAATTATATCGTTGCTCGGTAATGAATTCGTGCCTTGAGTAATTACAGTTGTCACAAATCGGATTTGATGTCGTTCTACCTCATTATTATTGCAATTTCGGGCTCGAATACTCTAAAACGACATCACACAAATGACGTGTGTAGTCAGAGTGACGACCGCGTCACGCGTGTACAGTTTTGTCTAAATACTGAAAGATAATTTAAAAATTTTAATGTCAGTTAAAGAAAAGAAATAAAAGTCCGAAAATCTTATTTTATTTGCAGAAAAATTTCGTTTCTGGAAATAAATGTTTTCAGTATGTAGTTTAAGTTTCTCTATTCCCTAAAATTTGCATATTGCATGGAAACATTTACATAAAATTGCTCTTAACAAAAATAGATGTTTGTAAGTTCACTTCGGTGCTTTGAATTTAAATGAAAATGTTAGATTCTGAAAAAAGATTTAGTTTTCGTACGTGAAATTTACTTTAAATTAAGCATTTCTATCTGACGTTTTAACAATGATGCATAATTTATGGCTATAAATAGCGTTAAAAATTTAAAAAATACAACATTATAAGCATATTTTTTTTGGTACATTAGTAGTAGTATCATTGATTTAATGGAAGATAGAAACAATAGCAGTCTACAACATTATAAGCATATTTTTTTTTGGTACATTAGTAGTAGTATCATTGATTTAATGGAAGATAGAAACAATAGCAGTTTCTCTAGTTCTTCGATAACTGAAAATTACAAGTCAAAAATAGCTAAAGAAAATTGAATAACAGTCTGACAAGGTTGAAGAAGCTCAGTAAAAACTTGCATTACCAGCAATTTTTTTCCCCTGTTAAACATTTTTCGTAAGGAGTCCCTGGAGAGGAAAGTATGAGTATTTAAAATGCATAAAATTTGGCGCAACCTCGCGAAATTAATTTTAGTTACTGTTACACGTATAACATAAGTGATGAACCATATTTAATTTCCACACCCTATCATCACGCAGAGGCAAAGCTAGAAGCATCGTTCGAATCCCTGAAGTACATCTAATTATTGTTATGTGAATAGTATCTAAAATCTAGTATTATTATCTTATGTGTGGCCGAGCAACCAACCGTTAACCAAGTTACAACCAGCGCTTTTGTTCCTGTACGGCTTTTCCTTCTTCTGTAGCAATTCACGTAATGCGTAACTACATTTCTCCATATTAATTAACTCCATTAAATTTGTTCAGAAAATATTGAAAAGTGGTAAAACCCACTTGCCGTTTTTTCATGGCAGAGAGACTGGTTTAGATTCCATTGACCTTTCTAGGCATCAATGTACTGCCGAAGTTGTGAAATCCGTCTTCTTCTTCGCTTGACTGAACTTTTTTTCTTCTTTTTTTTTCTCACGATGTTGTATTTTTATTTTTTTATTTTTCGTTTTCAATCGTTGTAATATTCATTATTTTGTCGTTTCTCTACAAAAACATTCATTAATCATTTTATGCTTAAAACATTTGCTACCAGGGATGTAAAATTGTGGTCACACTACGCATTTAGCTCGAGTTTATTATATATATATTTTTGCAAGATTATATTGTAATTACGTGTAATTTTAATCTGTAGATAAGCAAAGCGTGAAGAATCATCTACAAAAACAAACAAAAAAAAACAGTACGCCATGTTTTTTGACTGGTAATATAGAATATATTAAGAATTTCAGGTAAAACAATAAAAAAAAATGCTATATTAACAGATAATAGCCGATTTACACCGAAATTCACGCAAACAAAAAAAGCAAATAAAAATTTTGTAAATTATTTCGTGTATCATAGAATCAGGAAGTAATTTTGTGCTTTTTGATAAGCAGACTTTTTGCTTAGTTTTATAGCAAACAAGTTTCTGAAATTACCTGGAAAAGTTATAACTCTTTTTGTGCAAACTGTACTTATTCAGTTAATTTAAAATGTCTTTCTTAGCACATTTTGCTGAAGCTAAATGTAAATTTTATTACATTTCGCACATTTTTTTTCAGTTTTCGACATTTTATTTATTCACCACTCAAAATTTTCCGTATAAAATTTGTAAATTTAACTTAATCTCACATATTAATTGCGAAATTTCAGTAGCAATGAACGTATTTCATCGGAAAAATATCATTTTTAGCCAAGGTGACTATAAATTGATAAAAATTCAAACTTCTGGTTTATAAAATGATAGAGCTATTGTTTTATTTTTAATTGGCAAAATTAAAGATGTCTGTTATCCAAAATGGTAAATAATAACGACATAATTAATAATCATTTATAATAAAAATGACAGAAGTGATATTAATGAACTTTTATGTTTTTATTATACTAAGAAAATAAGAGTAACCTCATGTACCGTAATATAATTATGATAATTATAAAAATGCATATGCTTCAAGCATTTCTAAGGCATTGGATCTCATGAATAATCTTATTTCATTAATTAGTAGTCATTAGTGTAATCATAGGTCTATTTTATAACATGCATCTTTGTGGCGAATCTATAATGAGTCAATTAATATTATAATAGCAAATTTTTCATTTAAGTAAGCTGACATTTTACATGTAAGTTTGTACATGGCACATGAACATAACAAATAATAATTAAAAACTGAAGAAAAAGAAAAAAAAAACTTCTTAAGTAAATAACTTCATTAACACAAAAAAATTATTTAATTATATCCATGTTAACTTTTTAAAATTCTATAAGGTATATGGAATTTTGAGATTGTTCCAGAAAGGGACGAATGTTGTTATCTCTGTTTCAAAATTATACATGACTTCTTAAGTAAATAACTTCATTAACACAAAAAATTTATTTAATTATATCTATGTTAACTTTTTAAAATTCTATAAGGTATTTATAAGATATTTTGAGATTGTTCCAGAAAGGGACGAATGTTGTTATCTCTGTTTCAAAATTATACATGTAAATTATCTTTTTACTTATTTTAATTAGTAGGAAACCATCTTCTAGTCTTTGTTAAGGAATAAATAATTATAATAAAAGATCCAACTATTAAAATTTACCTAATTAAGGCCCATCCTTATCTTGCTGTTCAAAAATGATGCAATTAGATCTGGTTCTCGTTTGAATATATCTAGAAAAATTACCATACGCTATATAAATTAGAGGTCTTGACTTCTATGACTTTTATGATGAATTTTGAAACCTCATAATATGCTTCGCTTTAAATCAGTGCCTAGTGTAGATCTATAATAGGTTTAGCTTCCCATTCGGGCCTCTATGCACCGTTTTCAAAAGGTTTTCTGTAGTCATATTTGAATTTATTATGTAAAGAAACCTCCCATAATGTCACACTTCCTCTTCATTTTGGTCACTCGTATTCTTGTATAGAAAAATCGTGAAAGGTGTAAAGATGGAAGAGCGCGCGAGGGTGCAGCGCAGCCACGTTTCCAATTGTCCCAATGACGGATTAGTAAAGAGGGTCGTCGAAGAAAACCCCAAAAAGTCGCGACCTTTAACAGAAAGAATTACTTTATCTTTACTTGAACCCTGTTTCTCCAGTAGTTAAGTGGTTGTAATCGGAGTCGACCCCTCTCGGCTGATCTTTGCCCTCTTCTTACTGTAAACCAAAACCTCTCCACGACCTGGTGGGTGGAAAACACGCGATAACCAGTAGCCAAGAAAATCCGAGCTTTCTTCGCTTCCCATAATAGCAAAGGGTTAATTTATTCGGACACGAAAGGAACCCACATTCAAACAAATCAATTTAGATGATGGCTCTTACCCAATCTGTTTCTGATCTAATTTGTAAGTCTTCCTTGTTTTGATGATGTTCTTCTTCTTTTAATTAAAGATATTTTTCCCTGCTAGAAAAAATTCTAAATAATTTATATTAAAGAAACAAATTTTTTGAGAGGGAAAAAACCTTTAGTTTAGATGATGGCTCTTACCCAGTCTCTTTCTGATCTAATTTGTGTAAGTCTTCCTTGTTTTGATGATGATCTTCTTCTTTTAATTAAAGATATTTTTCCCTGCTAGAAAAAAATTCTAAATAATTTATATTAAAGAAACAAATTTTTTGAGAGGGAAAAAACCTTGCATTTAAAATGATTTTCTATCAGAAAAAAGTTTTTAATTAAGGGAAGATATATAATACAGATAAGAATCTAGGAAGAATACAATCGAAACAAGAAATTTTACTTAAATATTTATTAAATTTAATCAACATTCTTCTCGTATATTATATATAATAATACAATATCAATGTTTTAACATTTTATTACCTGCAAAAATGATTAAAATGTGATAGTATAGCAAATATGACTTATAATTTTAATATTAATCATAAAAATGTTTTAGACTTTGCATAAAATAATTTAATTTTTACAAACTTAATATTAGACTTATAATAAAGTTTGAGCCTTCGAAAAATCACCCATTTTTAAGAATTAATAAATAAAACAAGCCTTATGATTGGCTTATTCCGAATACTTGTATGCTGAGAGTGAAATAAAATGAGTGTAAATACTCTGAAGCACAGATTTTTTCAAAGTAGGAAAGTTTATCTTAATATGGTTATAAACGCACACATTAATCTAATGTAATTATTTACGATCAACCTTTATGATACTAATTATTGAATTTAATTGACCTTTGCCACTCAAAGATCTATAATTTTGTATGTGACAAGTGAATTGATCTGTAATGATTATTTTAAAAGTAAACAATTACAGAGTGATTAGGGGTCTCTGTAGGGGACATCTTTAAGGTATATACATACCTACCATACCTAATGATATAAATTAATATTTATCTACTATCACTAAAGTGTGTGCTTTATCTACTTTGTAGATAATTGAGTTTGCAGTAGGTAATTAAAGCATAAGCTAAAAATTTTCAATTACTGTCCAGGGAGTGATCGAAAACTTCATGCTTTTAAACTTCAAAAACTAAAAATAACGATTAAATTGAGGTAAAGAACTCATTATTCCGTATTTCAAACTGTTTCGTGTTTAAACAGTGCAAGAAGATGGAGTTATGTTGAGACTCACTTTGTAAACCAGTTATACAATATCTTTATGTATTTTTCTTCTTCCTTTCTTAAATATGACTTTAATTTTATAATTTAAGTCGGAATGTTTTCCTTCTCTTATACTAGAATATAACAATTTAATAATCCATGCCTGTATTTAACTATAAATATAGGCCTATAGGCTACGCTGTTTATTAATAATTATCAGTTTAATCATACAGAACAAATTCCAATCAATGGAAAGACAGCATTTTGTTGTGAAAAACAGTAAACTCAATAATTGTAACAATCCAGCGTGATTCAATCTATATGATTATTAAAATTACACAGTTTGTTTATCACATTCTTCCTAAGATGCCTAAAAAAGGATGAAAGAAGATGCAATTATCAACTTATTGCTTATTTTTCAGAAGTTGAATTCATTAAAGCATGCGAAATTCTATTTTTCACTTTCATTTTTCATTATTTTTTTTTTTTTCATTTTATATTATATACGTAAAATTGTATAATGCATTTTATATAGAACTATTAAAAATCTTTATTTACATTTCTTTTTTTTTAATCTATTAATGCCACAATAGGTTAAAGAAGTAGAATTTTACATAACAATAACTGATCAATCTCAATTATATTTATACAATGTCTTTACAATTCAACAAGAAATTTTCCAGAATTTATAAAAAAAATATCACGTTTACGTTATGTTAATTAATAATCTAAAAAAAAATTTAACGAACTATGTGATGCGTCAAACTAAATTACCAATATGTCTTCATCATAAACTAACAGAATTGTTTAATTTTTTAATAGTTTAATAAACTACGTCTAAATTATTTACTTGTTCGTACAATTTTATGCATTTATAATTAGATTTTTATCGATAATAATTTTTTTTGCATAAATATTTATTTAAATGGATTCAATTTCTGAAAGAAAAGCAATAAGTTGAAAAATTGCATCTTCTTTCATCTTTTTTTAGGTACCTTAGGAAGAATGTGATAAGCAAACTGTGTAATTTTAATAATTATATAGATTGAATCACGCTAGATTGTTACAATTATTGTGTTTACTGTTTTTTCACAACAAAATACCGTCTTTCCATTGACTGGGAGTAATGATGTATTATATATATAGTATTCGATTTTGTTAGAGGACACATTATTACCTACCAGGTGATGTCTCTAGATATTATATTGAGACATGAGTCATCCCTGTCACGTGACTGGGGTAGGAATGAAAAGAGACGGCAACACGGCGCCATATTGATCACTGTGAGAGGAATTTACGACTTGTTCATTGAATGTCATCGATTAAAGGACTAAAACAAAACTCATAATTTCGTCTCAATCTTTTAAGCTCCATCGATATTCATTAGCAACTTTTTTGCAGTTAATGGACAGATAAATCGTTATAAAAAATCATTAATTAATGTTCTAGTCAAGTTTCGTTTATAGATATAGTAAATATACAATAAATTAAGTTTTTATGGCAATCAAAGAGGATTATTTAAACAAATTACTTCTGCAGTTATCAAAAAAATAAAGATACTGTTTCATCTATCTAGCATAAAGGTGCTTTTGTAACAGATGTAGTGAGTACTTTCTTTTATAACCCTATATACTTCGCCCGAAGACAACTGGAAGTGTTTATTTATAATCTTCGTCACATATACGAATGGTTTATCATAAATTCCTACCCTAACATAATGGAAAAGTCGTTAATTTTTGTTCGGTTTTAAATCCATGTTAGCATTAGCAATGGTGTTGGCACACAATGAAACTTTTATGGCCTCGTGTCAATCCAAAATCATTGTCTGCATTTTCCCGCCGTTTTCCTTTGTGTAAAAGCATGCCCATCACTTTCAGAACCCACTTAAAGTGTTAGCTGTGGTTTCGTCTCTATAAATCACAAATATTTTAGGTTTAGACCTGGTTGCAATTACTCGGCGCCATTTTGTCTTGGCAAACGAACACCGGCTAAACTTCTGACAGACAAAATACAGCCCCGTCTAAGGTTTATGTAATTAACTTGTTCCTTTGCCCAGAAATTCGGCACCGGTCAAACTTTCCATCTAATTAACGTTCTTAACCAACAAACATGCCAATTAATCTTTCTCGAATAAACATTTTTACCATTAAATCGGCTACAAAGTAATGCACAAAAATAACTATGTTATCGATTATCCGTATTTCTCTTCGTAATTTACTGACAACAGAAGGTAGAAGAGGCCACAGAAGGGGAGTGGATATTTTGGAGCTAGTTATGAACAGTAAGCTTTTGTTGATGTCGGAGAAAATAAGTTATATTTAAATTTGTGATCATTTATAACGAATAATACAAGTTGTTCTGTGCAGCTGTTTCTTTTCGCTATAAAAGGAAATCTTTAAGGATTTATTGTGAAGAGTAATGACAGTAGTAACAGCGAAACCAATCCACTTAGCAGTATTTATCCACATGTCCGATCACAAAAAGATTTTACCAAACTAATTTTTTATCGGTGACAAAGCAGGATTTTATATATATTCATCTTAAATTCTCTTGAAGGTATACAGTAATCTAGACAAAACATGCGATAACATATATTCCATAAATTTAAAACTTAAATGTTGCTTTAATTTCTTCATTTTAGTTTATATAAATAGTGTAATATTTTTCGACTATAGAAATAAAAACTGTGGAATGTTTCCACTTTTCATAACTGAAGTCTTGTGTACCTGGTCTGCAGTATAATAACAGGGTTGGACATTACCGTGGGGTGGCTGCTTCTACTCTGCCACACCCATTCGCCTATACCAAGAAATTCCTGGAAGAAAAACGTAGAAAATATGAAACAATGATTGGTAGGTGTACTCGTGTAGGCGTATGATTTTTATTAAATTCTTATTCAATTGAAGAAAATTTGTTTTCGAATACTGCTTCAATCTATTTTTAATATCTCCCTATCCACTACTAAAGTGTCAGTAACCTGTCCAAAGAGATGAAACCTGTCTGTAGGGATCAGATTGTTAACGCTGCTTTTTCATCGCTTCAAACTCGTTTATGACAGGAATTTTGAAAACTTCGGCTTAATAAATTTGCTATTCGAATGATCCCGAATATTATAAAAAGTTTTTTTTATTCAATATCGTATCTTGAGATGAATCGTATGAAAGACATTAAGTTTACTTCCTGCAACTGTCAGAAGTAAAGCATAATATGAGTAAACTAGGTAATCAAGAATCTCTGAAATACGATCACCGCAATGAATAAAAACTATAATGAACGAAAAGCACTTCTAATCAGGAGTGCTTTTCGTTATATATGAATATACACAATTTTAATCAGTTTTCGATAGAAAAAAATTGTGAACAACTTATTTTCCTTCAGTAGAAATGAATAATGAATATATTATTCCCCACTTTGCAATGACAGATAGAAATTTTATCAGCCTTACTATACCTTCAGTAAATAAATAATGGTTTTATAAACGCCAACACTTTACTATAGGATGTGTTGCTGCGTTGCTAATTTGGAAGCATTATCGTGACCATTAGAGCTTTCAGAATTTGGAAAGGAATAATTTCACGGTGGAGGAAAATCGGTTAAAAACCACTCAGCATTCTACCCATCTGGTCCATTCGTATCCAAATTTAATTTCTGGGGTTGAGAAGTATAGCAGCTGTGTAATTTAGTTCGCCTCTCAGTCCTGTTGGTCGCAAGTGTGTCCCCGAGGCACAAGTGATAATACAGAACTCGTACCCTACTTTCCACTTGGATAATTCATCTCTTAACTCCCCACCAAGAATATGGGTGCTTATTCCGATTAAAATTGTACGTATATGTCTGCTAAATTTTTATTAATGCCACTACAAATGATATGCGGAGCGAAAAGTATCTTGCCAAAAAATATCATTTGTCAAAATGTAGTAGCTTTGTATAGCAGGTCAGCAAATATTTTTGTTATTTTTTATTAAAAAAAAATTTCGTTTGATGATTATTGTTTTATGTTGAATATCTTCGTCACTTATTAATCATCATATTTAATAAAATTTAAGAGAACTTTAATTTTTGAAAATTTTTTATTATATTAAACCATTTTTAATAAAAGAAAATTTTAACAACTTTGCTTTGCTTTAGTGTTTCAGTAAAATTAATCATATAAATCACTTCTATTTATTATTATGTTATTAACTTTGTTTTATATTTTTTATCATGATGTGGGAGTTATACTGCACACCACTGAAAACATCATAAAAGAAGTTCCACGACTTTTTTACGAATTTAAACAAATTCTATTTATTTTTAGCATCGCTCGACAAGTATTGATAACCAGTTGATACGATACTTAACTTGTAAAATAAAAAATAAATTTATCCTGAAAGGTTATTCTCTCCATCCTCAGTATCAACTCTCAACATATGAATGATGGACTCAACATATAAGATGGCGTTGATAAAAATCTGTAATTTACCAAAGTCAATTATAAATTGCATACAGAACAAAAAAAGTAAAGCTTAAGTTTGCATTGATCTAACCTTTAATTTTTGCAAATTTGATGATTATAAAAATTAGCCTAATGATTCATTCTTACTTTGCTAGTTATGTCAAACATAAACATGATTACGTTGCTAAGCGAAAGTAGTAAAACAAACAATAACTGAATATAATTAGTGCTTGTTGACAGAAAATTACTACTTCTTGATGAATAATGAAGATTTTAACAACAAAATTGGCGTCCTCTATACATCCATCATCAATTCTGTTTGCAGAACAAACTAAGAGAAAGGGAATGATCTACCTGTTATTTACTTTCAAAAATTTTCCATTAAATGATTTGTTAGATTTTTAAAAATTTTAAAGCTTTTTATATAAATTTCATCGATTTTGAATTAAATTGCATTAAAGCTTTATTGATAAACACGAATGGTGCCCCTCAGGCAGGTTCTTCCTTAGAACATTAAGTCAATAATTATAGGAAGCAATATTTAGTTTACATAAATTCTTTATAGTTGAAATCATTATTTTGTATTTGAATAATGGGAAAATTATAATAGTTATTTGGCATGTTTATTTAAAAGAAAATATAAAAAGTTCAATTTGGTTGATGTTGCCTACCTCATCAGACATAGCATTAAATACAAGTTCTGTTCATGAATAAAATATCTCACTTGGAAAATATTGCCATCTTGACAGTTATTAATCCACTCTCATAAAATTACCAGTCTTTTTTTATATAAAATCGAAGTCAATTTTTCATGAAATAGTTAGGATATCATAAAAAATTATTTTTCTTAATCTCTATATTTATGATGAGATTAAACTTGGCATGAATTTATATAAGAAAGAAAATCTCTTGCAGATCTTTTCTGTTGACATTCTTCTTCTCTCTAGAAGATAAATTAAGAGACAAAGAAGATTAGATAATTGGTAAACTAATCTTCACCGAAGTAAAAGTAGAATTAAGTAGTAGTCTATGCAAATTATTCAAATTTATTTAACCTTTTTAATTCGCTTAGACAGTTTCCTTAGAATATGTTTCTTTTCACATCTTTCACATCACATCATTCTTTTCTCGTCATAATTTTGTACTAAATTATTCGCAGTTTTAGTTATCTAGCAATTTTAGATAGCAAAATATCTTGGGACTGCTAGACATTGAACTTATTTAAGGTCAATAATCGCCGCTTTTAACAGGTTAATAGAGGATTCAACGTGTCGGGAGATTTTTATCTTAAAAATCCGGTTTGGCACCAAATTTTTGACAAATAAGCTTAATCTAGGAAAACAAAAACAGCTAAAAGTGTAAATTAGCGCTCATCACTCCCATTTATAATCTGTTTTGGGAAAATTCAATTTGTTTTGTTTAAATTAAGATAATCAACGCTAGCTTTATATATAGAAATTTTTATAATTTTTTCTCTTTTATTGTTTCTTATACAGTTGTAACGCTAAAGTTGTAACCTAAAATTAGAAATGGGTTTGGTTTAGCGTCATAAATTCCAATTTTGGTGGTATCTATCATTATATTGTTCAGCTTAGAGGGATTGCTTGGCCGTAAAATTGGTGCGATCATATAATAGATATTATATTGTATGTAAATTTACGTCGAAGCAAAAAATAAAAATGTACATAAATTCGCTTTTGCAGAAGATGCGAGTAGAGTGGCTTTAGAAAAAAGCCATCACGCAACAGACATGCACAACACACGACTATTTATAGAACGATAGTTAGAAGCAAAATAAATCAGGCATTCTCAAAACATTAAGTGTAAAGTAGTGAAACTATCGAATGTGTGAATAAAAAGGGGGAAGCTAAAATTGCTCGCCTGGATGTATTATGGGCGTCTTCAGACATTTCTGCTGTGTAGGCCTAACTTGATTGTCTGCCGAGGCAATTTCCTGGTCATTGTACTGTATACTTACCAGCGCCGTGACATTCCAGCTAAGAGTTTTTTCAGGGCTGGCGTTAAAACAAATGAGCCGACTCTTTCCTATTTTTGTTTGCATTTCTTTCATTTGTAGGAGGACGAATGTTTAAGGATGCTCTATTATTCATGAAGATACCACTGTTATCTTTTACACTTCTCATCATCTGCATCGTTTTTTCTATCTAATAACTCTTGAATTTTAAGTAGACAAACACACAGCTAAATGAGTTTACGTTTCTTTCCATCGCTGTTAATTGATAACGAAGAATCTTTGGCTGTCTGACATATAACTAATTAAGGCTCTACATTGTAAGGTTAAAAATATTGATTCTTTTTTGTTTCTTTAATTTTCACTATCGATCATAATATGCTATCGATTCTTATAAAGTTTGAGAATAAATTAGTAGCTTGTAAAAATTCACAAAATGTTTCAACAGAAAAATAATATACTGCCAGAACGTGTTGCAATATTCTATCCAACCTTCTTTAGATTCGCCACAGGATCTCTAAACAAGCTGTTCGGGTGGATCGGCACATCCAATATTTTTAGGTTTATAGCCCGGTATAGCATCTACATCACGACTACTTATCGTGAAGTAGAAAAACCGGGATGGTTTACAATATTTCAATGAATATCTGGCTTGTCAACCGTCCGTCGGCATCTTGTAATATTTTTTATTTTAACTGTACGTTTACATTATTTTATAGATTTAAATCTTCTGTATTCATTTGCATGCCACGCTTGCGTCAAAATGCCGAGTTCAACATTTTCTTGTTCATCTCGATTTTTCGTTTTCGAGAGTTTCCCGCACCACCTGCTTCTACTTTACTCCACAACACGCCGTCATACAACCTAAATAATGGAAATGCTTCTAAATTCTGCTCTTTTTCCTGACCTTTATTGCCATAGCCAAGTGACGTTCGTATTCAGGAATCATACAATCTGAAGGAGAAAGTGCAAAAATATATTTAAATGCAGGAACTCTTAACATTAATATAAGGGTGATGTCTTAAGTAACTCATCAAAATTATCTTCCCTGTCAGCTATCGATTTAAGCCAGTAATTAATTTTAAGCGTGTTCAGGACGTGGGAGGGATAATTCGTGATCATCTCAACATTTCCTGATTAAGATGCGCCTATACATCATCTTAAAATCTATTTTAAAGAATTTAATTTGAATTTTATATATAAAAATTTACATTTAATGATTAGTCCATCGAAGGACATTAGTCGAGCTGCATTAGTTTACTTTCTTTGATTAATCTAAAATCGTTGTTGATCTAAAAATACTTCCTAGAAAAGACTGAATAATAATGAGTGATATAAAGGATGTTATTCTGTATTCAGCACAGTACTGCAACCTCCTTATATTGTTTGTGTTTTTTCCTTCAAGATCATAAATATTTTAATGATAAACAATGAACCATAATCTAATTTTATCCTTTTGAAAATTCTATTACACTATAACTTAATTTAATTTTAAATATTCATTGCCAAAAATATAGTTAAACTTTGCTACAGTTCTTTAGATTAACTAATTTATCTGAATCAAAGAAATACTTTTTACTAATACAAGTAGCCTAAGTCAGTTACATGAATTACATTTACATAGTTAATGAGAGAAACATGCCCGTAAAACAAGTCTGTCTCGTATAATCTTTTTTATTCGTAAATATATCAAGTTTATCTTTAAATACTTGCAAAAGTATAAAAGAAAGTCGAAATGTTAAGGTTAAAATATAGGTTATAATGCGATAATTATTATTCTGCACGCTTCATGCTGAACACCTACTATTTACAAAGTACTTAATTGAATTTTATTTATTGTGTGCTCAATGTATTAACAGAGTATCTCTTTCTAATTTCAGATGAAAGTGGCATAGCAGAATAAAGGAAGACCTGTCCACAAATCACCTTATGTCTCTGTGGACAGGTGACATCCATGTGGGGACTGGCATTCAATTGCCTACCTACAAGGTGACGATGGAAACGGAATCGGTCAGATCCGGTCACAGCGAACAATCATCAAGATCTCGAAGGAGCAGAGGTCACAGCAGCCATGGAGGAGGGTCTCATCACCATAGTCATAGAAACAGAAGCGCTGGATCTGGAAAACACTCTCTCAGGTCCAATCGTTCTGGAAACAAAGAGGAAAGTGGAGAAGAAAGAACTGAAACTGGTGAAGTTATCGAAGTGCAAATATTATCGCAGGACGATAACTGGGGTGATAACACTACGGCCATCACTGGAAACACTAGCGAAAGATCAGCATCGGTGGATGACCTATCCAAATTCGGACGAGATTTCGAACAAGGTTTGACATTTCGGTGTCAGATGTGGATGGGGACAATCATAGCAGCCCTACTATCATTCTGTGCCTTCGTATCGCCCATAGTTATGGTAGTGCTACCTAGGATAGAAACATTCGGCTGGAAGATCCAAAAGTGTGGTCCGGAATGTGATGGTTTGCTCATAAGTTTCTCATTTAAACTCTTAATTCTCTTAGTCGGTAGTTGGGCAGTTTTCTTCAGGAAACCTAAAGCCACCATGCCCAGAATATTTATTTTTAGAGCCATAATTATGGCTCTTGTGTTCGTCTTCACATTCGCATATTGGCTCTTTTACGGAGTTCGCATCATCGAGAAGAGAATGAACGATTACGAAATTTCATATCATAGTATTGTGCTGTTTGCTGTGTCTCTGGTGGACGCTTTGCTATTCATTCACTACTTAGCCGTGATCCTTATGGAAATTAGACAGCTTCAACCCCAATATTTTGTCAAAGTTGTGCGATCGCCCGACGGCGAGAGTCATTGTTACAACATGGGACAACTCAGCATACAAAGAGCCGCAGTGTGGATCCTAGAACGTTACTATCAAGATTTTAGTATTTATAATCCATATTTAGAAACCATTCCCACTAAGACAAGAAAATCTACTTCGGGTTTCAAAGTGTACGAAGTGGACGGAATAGGAAACAATACAATCAATGGACAAACTAGAGCTGTTCTGGCAGCTAATGCGAGAAGGAGGGACACTAGTCACAATGAAAGGTTCTATGAGGAACACGAATACGAAAGACGAGTGAAGAAAAGGAGAGCTAGACTGATAACAGCTGCTGAAGAAGCGTTTACACACATTAAACGGTTACAAGACGAACAAGGTCAGTTTTAAATATATTATCAGTGAATATTTTAGATATCTCTCAGAAAATATCAAATACAGTATAACCTAAATAACTAGCATTGGTTTTGATATTTTATATTTTGTTAATTGGTTTTGAATATATTATTATCAGTGAATATTTTAGATATCTCTCAGAAAATATCAATTACAGTATAACCTAAATAACTAGCATTGGTTTTGATATTTTATATTTTGTTAATTGGTTTCCTTTGATTGTTTTGATACTAATATTAATTAATAATACAACTAAAGTAGAGAATAAATATATAAAACAATGATATACATGAAACATGATATACTGTTAGCAAAATGAATTTTTGATATGCATACTTTATATTTAGATCGCTTTCATCATGCTCTCTTTGGACTGAGCTAAGAAACAATATAAATAAACAAACAACCATTGAATATATTATTGCTTATGTGCATCTTTTTGTTAGCGTGACTGATACAATTCATTGGCCTGTACTTCAAGTACCAATCACAGCAAATATTACAAACATTGCACGTGATTCGAATTATAATACCACTCATCAAGATGGATGATTAGTAAAACAGTCAATTTTTAGTCTACTTAAGCAAGTTTTTCTATCTATGAGATATCGCTTAGCTGTTTCGTAAACATTCGATTCGTTAGCTCTTCAGAAAACTAGTTCACCAACATTTGAATCGTCTTTCAAAAGTGAAATATATCAAGAACCAGTTTACTCACGTAAACTTATCTCTTTTAGAAAGATAGAAACATCGACACAGTAACGTATCCTTGAAACATGCGTAATTACATCACTAAATGCGGATTTTGTTCATAAAAGTCAATTAACGGTGTCATTTATCAAAATTTTTCATTAACATAATTAACAGTTATAAAGTCAGCTTATCAGTCATTGACCTCATCTCTAAATAATTACTGTCGAATGAAACAAATAAATCAAATGCAAGTTAAGAAATTATTATTAAATAATCATTAAAGGGCTTATTTAAATGCAAATCTCTTAAAGGAAAATTACTCCATCAGCGAAATCTCCATCTTTTGGGTGATTCAATGCTGTCTTAGGAGAGAAATTCTTTCGTTTTTTTTCCTAATACCCAAAAATATAAAGTACTCTTCGAAGCCTATCGACAGGAAACTACTTCACTTAAGCTTTACAAATCTTTATTTTATTGCTAGTTCGGTGGTTTGAGGAAATGCTTGGCTTGGAATTTTTCCTCTTTTTTGCTCTTTTACTTCCAGGATAATCGTTTTATTTTTTCCCATATTTTTTTATTGATTTTTTTAATATATTAATTTTCGTAAATGTTATCTTTTGAATGAGAATCGAATTTATGAAGCGAAAAAAAATGCAACATCAACAAATCTGATCAAATTTTCGTCCTTATCTACCAATAACTGAATTGTAAACGGAGAGAAGCGGGAATGGGAAATTTCTTAAATCTACGAAACATGTTTCTCTCATCTAAACAGCATTTTTGTTGACTATAATGGCAGTTTTTACTTTAGATCAGAAACACTTTTCCTAAAAAGTATGCACACAACGTAAAAAAATGATACCATTATGCAGCAGAAAGTGGATAGATTGGTTGCATAATTTATTATTAAGAGAGCGGGAGACGTTATTTTATTCTCAATAACAACTTTAAAAGAATGTATTCAGTCGTAAAAATCTTATTTATTTAATGTGCAATGTTTCATCGAAAACTTATCGCCATTGTTTGGGAGAAATGAAAATTAACAAGGCTGTTAATTTTGTACACTTGTTCAATCAACGACCTTCTCAAGAGAAGAATTCTAATTAAGAAATCCTTCAGATAAACACGTTTAAATTCTAAACACGATACTGCTGATTGAGGCGGGAAGATACTTTCTCTAAAATGTGTTTCAAATATACATATAACAGGCATTTTTTCCTCTTATTGAACAAGGACATAAAAAGATAATGGTCATAAAAAGAAAATTTTTTGTCGAGTATTTACCCCTCACTTCAAAAATTTTCTCGAAAATAATTAGCTTAACTACATGCAGTAATGTAATTCCTTTTGATATGGAAATCTCTTTGATAATTAAATATTTATAATTATTTCGACGAGAGACACTAATTAAGGATTTATTTCTGTTTATTGTTAAAAGATAAAGCATCGCCAGTGGTTAAAATAAAACTAATCATGTTAGACATCTGTCCTCTTTGTTCTAGATTTGATTTCTCTTCATTAAGATTTATTTATCTGATTTAATTCAATTAAAATATTTTACAAGTATGTTAAAATTAAAATTATAGTCGGGGATTTTTAGATGAAAAATTTTTAGAATTATTTTGTTATTATCATTAAATTTTAATTTTTTCAAACATAAATTTTGTTTCCGATCTTTCAATTAATTTTTATCGATTTTGAACTTCACCAATCTTGATGATCTTTAGTGAATTTGTTCGGATTTTTCTCGATGAATTTTGAAGATGCTCTTGACGATTTTTACTGAAATGATTTTCATTATAATGTTTCCTGGATGTGAATTATGCTCTGAACGATTTTCACCAATGAATGCTTTCGTTATCTTTCATAGAATTTCTTAATTAACTTTACCGAGTAATTTTTTTTTCTTGTATCTTTATTGAGCGAATTTTATTAATCGTAGTTTCCTCCGGAATTAAATATGTTCCATTATTCGTGTTGCCCACAGAAATTGCGATTAGGATGGCTTTCTCCTCCCAACTGCAGATAAAACGAAAGATAACAAAAGAACACAAACGAAAAAAAAAACCTGGATTATCCGACTGTATCGATTTTTCCTTTTTCCAATTAGACAGACTTCACCTGATGCTGCATCTTCTTGCATAAAATCAGAACGGAATAAGATAAATGAAAAAGTAAAGCAATCCATCTAATCCA
The DNA here is from genome assembly GCA_000484575.1 of Olivierus martensii. Taxonomy (NCBI): domain Eukaryota; kingdom Metazoa; phylum Arthropoda; class Arachnida; order Scorpiones; family Buthidae; genus Olivierus; species Olivierus martensii. The sequence goes on from AYEL01078900.1 coordinate 33,023, forward strand.
ATTAAGCTAGCTTTGAATGTTTGTGGGAAGTTGCTGTATCAGGAAGAAAAAAAATTAAAAAAATATGTGGATTGAATAATGCTTTAGCTATTTTTTATGTAGAGTTTTTAATACTTGAGGAGGATAGTTGCGGGAATTGGACTCCACACTGTGAGCAGTGAATAAAAGGGAAAAGTACTCGTCTCGCTTCATTCCAGACAGAATTGTTTAGTAGAACTAAATTCTCCTAATAGAGAAGTTTGGAGAAAAGAAAATCGAGACAATTGTCAGTGTGCCTGGTTTAAACTGAAACACAATTTATTTTTATCGTTGCACTTCCCGAATCCGAAATAAACTCTTAATTTAATTGTGAGCTGAGATGCTTCCTAATATTTTGATTTCAAACACTTTAATGTACTTCCTTTCCTTTTTTTTACAGGAAAATCTGTCTCAACAAACGTCTGTTCTCTGTTCTCCCATGCATTAAAAATGCTTTGTTTAATAATAATTTTTAAGCTGATTCATCTCTCCATCCACTTAAGTAAAAGAATCTGCAGAATGCACTCCACGCTAATAATCGTAATTTTGAAAGAACAAAGAAAAAGCAATTTCGGTGTTCCTCTCCCGACTCTCAGAATTATTATAATATAACTCATTATCTCGATTTTATTGCCGAATTTGAAAAGATGTAAGTTCAAATTTATGAGTCTGGATTATAAAATTAATTTAAAACAACACGTTAAGAACTAAATATCGATATACTATAAAAATGCTCTTATTATAATAATTATACATCGAAATGACTGAATTAAAAACTGCCAAGTATATTTTGCATCTAAGTTACTATCGGAGGGATGATCGAATTTCAAAATTACGTAATTTGCTCTTTATATCGATCCAGTGGTCGACCGAAAATTCTAGGAATACTTTGTCGTAAACAAAATCGAAATTCAAACCACGCAGTAAGTTTATTTAATTCGCCAAACAACAAAAACAGTTTTATTGACTGCTAATGAAGTTATGAATTTTAAACTTCCCATTTTTGTTCTCTGTTTAGCTGCTGGCACATTCCTCATCAATTTATCAGCATAAATTATGTTTTCTCTTTTCCATATCGTAATGAGATGTAAAGGAAAAACTTATATACTTCTCTGTCAACTCTGTTATAAAATTATTGACTGGTGCCTATCCATAAACGTATATTTCGAGTCTGCAGACAAATATAACTCATTTCCATCATTCTGATGACTTTCGCTGTTCATTTCGAGGTTGCAGATGATGGATAACTGGCATTTTTCTATTTATTTCTCTCCCCGGTGATTTAGCTTAAACAATATTTCAGAAAGCTAAAAAATAATAAATAGTGAAAGTTTCTAATTCATTCCAACCCAGCAGTAAATTTCGAAAGCGTGAAAACATTAATTGTTCTGTTAGCCATTACTTCACGGACGGTGCTTCTAGCGTAACAAAATACAGAATTGCAATTTCGAAAATTAGAACATCTTTCTCGAAAAAAGACAGAATAGCCGTCGAAAGGATTACAATCGTTTTTAACTGGTTCCATTTATTTCGTATGGATCCAATTATTTATGATAAATGAATGATTAATGATTTCTTCCAGGCGATAAGATTTCTGCAAATGGACTTTAAGCGATAAAAAACTGTAAACTTCTTTTCAACATGTAAAGAAGTGGACAAATTGCCATCAGGCCCGAAGCGACTTTTTAATGAAAGAAGCATTATTATGTATAGAAAAAGTACTTAAATATCGGACGAATTTCATCTAGAATCTAGATGATGCAGATTTCAATAATAAATGCAAATTTATCAATTTTTTCTCTATCTAGAATTTTAATTATAAACCAGTAGAGAGTTTTTGGTTTCTATTATTAGCTACAGATAGATAGTAATGAGGATTTTGCTAATGATGATGTTACTGATGATACTTTATTTCTGAAAATAAGAATAATTTAACATTTTTAACATTTCTGAAATATATCTAGGTTATAATTAATAAAAACTATAATCATTTAAACATTTGCAGTAAGAGAAATTTTTGAAACGTCATTGTTCATCAATCATTTTGACAACTGATAAAAAAGTGCACAAAAATTATCACTCGATGAATAAAAAAGCAGTAATGTGTAGAAAATGTTCTAAGAACTCTTAAGTGAATTTATTAGCATTAGGAATTAAAAACTCGATAAGAAATTCCTGCAATGTAATTCACGTTGAATAATATTTTCGTATTGGTATCACGTTGATAGTTTTTAACGGATTCAGCATCTTCTAGTTTTTTTTTCTGTAGTGAAGCGGTCGTTCGTTTAATACCGACTCATATTTTATTGGTTTTCGCTAATCCTTATGACCCTATAACAAGAGTCGCTCGACTTATAAATCAGCTTTTCAATCGTGCGCGATTTATTTCACTCCTGGACGATGTCGTGGCTTGTCCACTTGTAATTCCTATATGCTATTGTTCGAGAAAATTATCATCTGATAAAATACGACAATAGTATTATCATGATGGATGGCATTTAATAGAAAAAAATTAATTTGACATTGATCTATTTTGTTATTTTGAATATAGAAGGATTAACGCTTTGCAGTCTTTCAAGTATTCTGAATAAATTAAGTTGTAATTTTTTTTTCTATAGGTCCGGCTATCCCCATGGATCCTACCGAAGCGGCTCAAGCTATATTTCCCTCTATGGCCAGGGCATTACAGAAATATCTGCGAATAACCAGGCAACAACCTCGCCACACCATGCAATCTATACTGGATCACTTAGCGCTGTGTCTGAGTCACGATTTAAGTCCCAAAGCGTTCTTGGAAAAATATTTCGTCCCGAGCCCAGTGCTGCAGAACGACAGAGAGCACAGACCCATACAGACGTGGGCTTTGGTGTGTGACATCCTTTTATCCCGACCAGTAGAACCCGGTTGCGTCTTCATGTTAAGACAGAACGAAGTGTCTTTACTGGTGACTGTGCAACGTTTACCGCATTTAAACATCACGGAAGAAATTATAGATCCGAAGAGCAACAAATTCGTCTTGAGGTTGAATTCCGAAACGTCCGTTTAACAATTTTATATAGAAATGTGGCCGCTTTGATGTAGAAGTTTGTGTATGTGATGGTATTAGCGACATTCGTGTGGTGCAAAGGCTGCGTGGCTGGACCAATCAAAAATCATTAGTGAGAGCTTTAAAATAAAAGTTTTCACCGACTTCATCTTCGGATAAATCTTGCACCTATTCAGTTAATAAAAGCATTCACTGCTATTTAAAGTTCATAAATCCGTTTTGAAAAATCTTGTCGTAATTTCCTCAAAAACTTTAATATGAATGGCTATAAAGAGCTTTAGAGATCATCAAATACTTAAGCTTATAGCATGTCGATCTTCAAGCTTCTCTTTATCATTTGTGGATCTTCGTGTTATTTAAACTCTGTGATAATTTATTAAAATATATATATAAGCCTATATCTCATTTCTTGCACATTTACCTGGGATCAAATAAAATTCATTAATTATTTTGTGGTAACAGAGCATTGATGTAAATCTATGCAGAATGTGTACAAGAGTGTAGCATGTTTTGAAATGTTCTTTAATCTTTAGCAAAATCCTTGTATTTAAGTGTTAGTGAAGAAAAAAAATGGTGTCTTACCAGAATGATATTTTTGCACAATTGCCATTTCGCAATCCGGTGCGAATTTTCGCTGCCAAAATTATTAAGGGTCCAGTTTTTGATTAGAAAAGTAGCGAGTCAAGAAATGCGAGAGCTTATACATTGTTTAGAACATCTTGGTTCAATATTAATTACGATCGCAGAGAAGAAGAAAAGGAAGTTAGTGTAAACATCACTACTACGCTGAATTCGCTATTACTCTCTCCGGTTTCACTCTCTTGGAATCACGATTGTGCAAACCGCGAAGCTGTTTGTCTTTCCTACTTTCCATCCTGGAAGAGCATGATAGATATAAACCGAAAGTAGTTTATTTTCTTCCACTAGATGCTTCTCACTTTTCTTTAAATAATGCGCAATTCTTGATCTGCTCGCAAATATCCCATCAGGGTGTAGTGCAATCTTCATGTCCAGCGAAGGCTATGCATTTGATTATTGTAAACTGTTTGGTGAAAGCTGTTTTGAGACAGTATTTTAATGTGAATACATCCTAGAGGGAAATAATTACCGTTTTAGGTGATTTTGTTTCGATGCAGTTTGATCGAGTATACAAAAAGAAGTGGCACATATCCTTATTGTACATATGTTTCATGTAATTTTTGTCATGTCTGTGTTTGAATGTAAATATCTTATGTAATTTGTACCGATATATGAATGAAAAATGACAAATCGGCGTTTTAATAAATATTGCAGTAAAAATTATCATTCAGTTTGATTATTTTTAATTACACATAAACACTAAACATCATATTGTCTGTCCTTGCAAAATATTCATCTTTATAGATGAAAACAGACAGTTCTGAGACCAGAAACATTTATTTTTACGTAAATATGAGCATTTTGACCTCTCCTTATTGTGTAGTTTAGCAAATACAGCTGAAGCAGGACTTAGCTTTAACTTATTTTATACAGATACATCTGTAGAATGAATATTTCTTACGATATCCACCTATAACTTTTGCTGTTTTCGCTAAGAATCCCATAATTTATAAAAAAAATAGATTAATTTGATGATATAAATTTAATTTTCTCCGAACAAGTCGACTTAATAGAACATTTGCATCCTGGATTAATACATGCATCACTCCTAACAGCTTACAAGCTATAAAATGCAAAAATTCACGGATGCACTTAGATAAAAAGCACTTAACTGGATTTAATGGTAGTGTTAAATGAAAGGAAGAACGTGTAAGACCATGCGATAATGTTTTAAAAAAAAATTAATTTGTGGTCCATATAAGCATTAAATTCGCGTAAGACCAATCGATAATGACAATTTGTGGTGCTTTTCATCACCAAATGGCTTTGGTTCTGGTAAACGTCACAACCTTATCTCCAACGTGCTCCTGAGGTGTCACTATCGATTTCCTGTGTACCATTATGACCGGGGAGTAGATTTCCGTTCTATTATAGCACCAGGGGAGAGAACATGCATACCAAAAAAATTTCCCCCTACACAGGTGCAGTGTTCTTTAATCCTTCGTACTAATTAAGAGATCCCATCATCTGTTCTCATGTCGATTTTCCACTATGATAACTTAAAATGACTTAATTTCGCATACGAATGAATTAAATCCTGTAATAAACACAAAAATAACCAATCGATCAACGATTACGTCATAAGTGACACGTGGGTTTGAGAGGTGTTCTTAAGATTTCATTTTTAATATGCAACCCTATTAGTTTACTCGATTATAAATGAGTAGCGAGTAAATTTGACATGCAAATCACGACATCTCATTTATAGAGAGTTGCTTATTCATTTCTTTGACCCCATACCACGCCCTTGCAAATAACAAATTTCAAATCTGTCAGATGTTTCCAACATGACTTTTTGATTCGGGAACGATTTCTTCTCTTAATAAATCGTGTTTACTCTAAAGATAAATTACCGAATTAAATTTTCAAAATCCTCTCCAGCGTGGGAATGTAGACAAAAAAATAAATCGATGGTAGTTTAAATAAAACGATAACTATAGGGAAACCAAAGTGATTCATGATTAAATTTAGGATTAAACACGAGATTATTAAACGTTTCCACCCTGCGAAAACTCGGGGATGTTTATTTTAAGGATGAAAATTGCTGACGATGAGGAGGAGTCGCAATCTCCCTCCAACATCTGTGACGTCTAGTTGGTTCCCTCTTTACTGCTCTGCTTTGTTAAATTGGTGATTTCAGCGTTGACAGTGGAATCTGTGACGTCTAAACACGTTTTTTGGCATCTTTAAAAGGAACCTGATCAAGTATGAACTACGTGGCCGCAGGTGTGGAGATAAAAAAGTAAAGAAAAATTCTCCACCCAAAAACATAAACAGTATCCCCTTGTTTTTCTTCTTAATTGATCTTTATCTGATTGAAGCAAAGACAAGTTAAGAAGCGTGAGACGTGTTAAGAAATGCCAAGTGACAAGAGTAACGTATCGTGTCGTAATTTGCGTGACACTATGTGACATTCGATTGGTCGCTTTGTTCAAATTATGTAGAAAATTGACAGAAATTATTATTTTTTTTTTTTCAATTTTGGGAGCGTTCATGCATAAAAATATGCCCTGTCTTCCATAAACAGTTTGGATGTGTTTTTTTTTTTGTTTGCTTATTAAATTATAAAAACAGTAATTCGTACAGAATCATTCTTTCTAAACTGTGCCAAAAGAAAAAATAAAATGTGAAAAATTTTTTGAAAATAATCTATAGTAAACATAGTTTAAGAGGCATAAAACATTTTAAGGCATATGTTATCACAGAAACTGCGCAGCTAAAACAAAAGTGTAAAGAACGAACATGCAGATTTTTTCATCTGTGATCCAGATATCTCTCACTATCTCGCAATATTCTAGTTATTTGAAAATGGTGCTCATAATGGACATCAATCACAAAACAATCATAATTATCTAAGTGATATACAGGGTGGAAACGGTAATTCATCTGTGTCCACCCAGTAGATCACATTAGATAATTACGTGCATTTAGCATTAAACTACACAATAGACAACTATCCGAAATGTTTAATATTGCTAAATTTTTCATCTGTGGTAAGCATATTGTTCTCTAATGGCATGCCCATCAGAAAAATTAAACAAAAATAGGTTTCCGAAATGCTAACGAGGTTATGCTGCTACGATAATCATACAACATTAAAAATAAATGGAGGATAAAAAAATGGCCGATAACCAGCAGCCTTCTTTACTCCCCACGACGTTGCACATCTTTCAAAATGTTGCACCAATAACTAAACGATAACTCATTATTATAACTCACGACATTAATTTTCAACTGGAAACTATTGATTTTTTTTTCCTCCTTGGTTGTGCAGATCATTTTCGATGATGGCAATGCATCCGAGACAATTTTATCATTATCTCCAGGAGATGCTGGAGGAAAATCGAAAGTCAATCACTCGTAATTAGAATGATGTAAAGCGATTTTCGTGACGTGTAACCGGTTCGTTCTTATGATTCTCCTCCAACTAATCTTCCAAATCTTTGAGGATCGATGATAGCCGAAAATCTTAGATGCCACTTTCCCTTAAGATAAAATGCACTTAAGATAAAAATATTCCAACTCCAGACGTTTTGATCTATAAGTTTAAAATTGCAAATAATAGTGATTAGTAATGTCAGTTGTTTATCATTAAAATATTTTCTTTTTTTTATCGGATATAATTCGATTTTTTAAATGATTTAAAGTAATATGATAAGATGCCAACAATGGCTAAGAGATGAATTACGTTTAGATAAACAAAACTGAGTTTATATAATTTAATAACTTTAAAGATGCAAATTTTCTTTAGTAACCAATTAAATATTCCTGCGCCATTAATAATTTATCGATATATAAGTTAGAATTTACATTAAAACAGTAGCGAGACGTCAGAAACCAACAGTTTATAAAAGTATTACTGTTATCGCAACAATTAAATATTACTGAAACACGTTTCCAATCTCAACAGTAGTCTAAACAGCAAAATTTATCTCAGCATCAATAACTTCAGCTGCACTACACGTCAGATTCAGGTAATTCGATAGTTACACTTCTATTAGGTTAGTGATGATAATCGAAAATATTATTCTATTACTAAGTTGGTATTATATTGCACGATTTTTATCTTTTAACTTTATTATGTGTTTGGATGCACTTACATGGCCCCAACAGACAAAAATATGCATTCAAGCTTGAAACTAAAAATTACATATATTAAATTTTAACTTAAACAAATTATAAAAACCTGGCGTGGATGTTTTTTCCCAATGATTCATGTGATGCTACGAATTTTACTTTGCTATGATTCAGATGTTTATATGATGATTCAGGTAAAATATTTACAGGTGAGTGTAAATATCGATTGCACAGCTTTGGAAACTATTTTTAGTCAATAGTCTGTTTCCATTTTTAACGTTTATATAGTTGCTCTGATTTTCAATAGGCACGTAGTATAACAAAACAGTGTTGCTTTACACTATCCGATGATGTGTATTCAAGCATCGAACCAGGCCTAGAATGGTGGTTTATAGCTAAAAGGAAGAGTGAATAAAGATGACATTTATCGTTTACGGAAGAGAACAAAGTTCCTTAAATATGAACGAATGGTTTGAACCGGTACAAGAAGCTCACCAATTTTCGTAACAGCTTTGTCGGATTAATGTATTCAGCCACACGCTCTCTTTGTTTAAACTTGACCTTCCTTTCCAAGTAGCCGATATTAGACAAAATGTCGAATCAGAAGAGGGATTAGGCACAGAATTATCTTTTTGACAAGAATTTACGGCCATTTAGCATTTTTAACATTAGATCAATGGCTTCTAAATCGTGAAGTATACAGTGTACATCGTAATTTTGTTAGATTATTTTTAGCATAAACAAAACAGTAAAAGCATCTTAAATGTTTTAAACAACTACTGATTTAAACAGTTGTATTATTACTATTTTTCACCTTTTAAATAATTTTAAACACCGCATAAAAATCTGTAATGTTTACAAATCGCATGAAAAAATAAAATTTTTGTAAATAAATCAATGGAAAAATTTTTGTATGGAGACAGTCGTCGATCTATCTGCCATCTGGTGAACGAATTTTGAATCTTTTGGACTATACAAATATTTATGATGACGAATGTAATATTACTATTATTAAACGATATCAGGGTACATAAAAATATTCAAATAATATTAATACATTTATGTTATCGTTTATAAAGCATTTTCTTTGCATTATATTTGAATTATGTTATTTCATCATAGTCATAGATAGTACTAAAAATTTATAAAATATTTAAAACTTATTATTTTATTGAATATGTATGAATTAAATGTTTTCTTAAATAAAATATGAAATAAAGTTATATTTTTAATTTAAAAAATATGGAAATAATATTCGCTCACAAACACTGTCAGTTTATGCAAATTTCTCTGGTGCTTGGCAAACATTCGCGCGTGGTATGAATCAATATGCAAGAATACGTTATTTTTGTAAATAATAGTTATATTCATGAAAATCAGTTGTATTATATTCGAGACAAGGTAAATATTTGATTGAATTAGTATTTTTTTTTCACTAATAAAATATAAGTTCGCTTTATCTACTTATGCTCTAAATAGATATTGTGAAAATATCTTGCGAAAAGATTACGTAGGATGAATAAAATAATCGAATGCAAGTAAAGTGAACTTGAACCAGCATTCGATAATTTTATTCATCCTAAATGGTGTAGGAGTCTACTTTGAATGCTTCGTGTTTTCTCGGCGCTGAGCGCACACTGACGCGACGGCAAACACCCTTTTGGTACAATTGTCGCCTTACTGAAGCACGGCGAAAGTAATACGCACGAAAGGAGGGCTGAAACATGCAAAAAATCCCTAATGGACCAGGGGTCAAAAGTCAAACATTTACGAGATATAGACCCGCAAAGTTCCGTTTATTGCAAATGCGCATGTAGTTTGGCGTTGTGCCTGACTTCGCTGCGATCTGCGAAGCGACGCGTCCCGTTCCCGTACTACACTAACTATGCCGCCTAGATGCCTCTGTATCTCGTAAACGTTTGATCTTTGACCCCTGTCTATTAGGGATTTTTTGCGTGTTTTGGCCCCCCTTTCGATGTGTATTACTTTCGCCGTGCTTCGGTAAGGCGACAATTGTACCACTCTTATCAAGCACGAAAAAATCACAGGGTTAAGGCACGCTGAAACGCGACTTATCCATAGACGAGTCTCACTAGAGTCAGACACAAAAACGCCAGTCAGTCAAAGTAGAATTCTATCAAAATAAGGGCAAAATGGTAGACTACCTACTGGTGGAGGACCTGTCGCGAACATGCGCTGACGCATGGTTCGCGACGCAACCTATGCGGCATCCTATACAGCATGCTTTTTTAATAAATATGCATCGACTAGCATGAATCTTTAAAGCAAAGATTCGTGTTAATCGATCTCTACATTGTGTTCTGGGACTCATCTGTATATACATTAAAAAACCTGCTATATAGACGACGCCACGTCAATATGCGACGCGAAACGTCTACCACCAGCAGGTAATCTTACCATTTAGTCAAAATAAGATCTTATGAATTAAAAAAAATACAAACAGATATCTACTTCAGACGAGACCTCCGAAAAAAATCGTATAATTCGAAAACCAATATTTTTTTATCTTGATTACTTCGAATTAACGCGATATTTACTATAGTGTTAAATTTAATTCGATCTTTTCTGAAGACGTATTGCCTGCAGTAGTTAATCAGTGTTCTCTCTCTCTTAAGTGCTTCGATGATAATTCATTTATTTACATTCTCTCTTTAACTTAAACAATTCCACAGTAGTTATTTCCTACGTAAATGATTTAAAGATAATTAATACAAATACCGTATTTTGAATGCATCCTGAATGAGAATTGATTCGCCAGTTGTCTCTGATAACTGATCTTACGAATTTCTGGAACTCTGACCATGGGAATGCCTCACCCTTTGCAAAACAATTTAGTAAGGTGAATGTTCTCACTACTCGACAAAACACTGGTCTGATGTATATTAATGAATTTATAATTGGATAATGAATTATAGTAAAGTGTAATGTAATTCGTTGAGACACTTAAAAACTGAAATATTTATTTATTTTTATTACGCTTGAAAATATTTCTTTAATAAGTGTTACGTTTGGCTATTTAGTAAATCTAGAAACAGTGTATAATAATTGGATTTGTTTTGATTCGGTTGCAAAAGTTGATATGATAATTAAATCGTGTTGCCATATTTATTGATAAAAAACATTCAATTTATTCAGTCGCTTCTGCATCATATTTAAGAACACAATTTATGATGCTAATTTTTCATAATATTTATTCACCAGAACGAAAAGAACGCCAAAGGCCATTAATGCTCTACGCGTATCAATTCGACGAAATCCATGCTGCAACCAAAAGAAATTGGCTCTGCAAATGAACGTTTCAGAATCAATAGTTCGGAGGGCCCTAAAACTAGATCTTAAACTTAAAGCTTTAAAGTGAGGACTCGCTATGTTTTAAGTATTCGGCAAAAGAAGAATCTAATCGAGCATTGAAGCGGTACGTGGTGATGGTAACAAAAAATATTCTTTTCACTAATGAGAAAATCGTCACTGCTGAGCCAAAGTTTTATAAGCAAAACGATTGCGTTTACGCTAAATCGAGAGATCTCCAGATGTTCAGAAAAAGTACCAGGACCCAGAAGCCAGCTTCAATGATTTGTGGTGTGGAATCAAAGGCAAAGTTGCGTTTTGTACCGTAGGGTATAAAAGTGAACGCAAAGAATTATTTATGGAAAAAATTTTAGAATCGATGGTAAAACCATCGAATATTGATCTTTTCAATCATATCAACTACTACTTCCAACAAGACTCTATTCCATCAAAAGCTAACCAGGCCAAAATTACCCAGAGATAACTAATAGCACGTTGTCAACTTCATCTCAGTGAAGAATGGCTCTCCACATCTCCAGATCCGAACCACTTAGAGTACAGCCTGTGGTCGAAGTTGGAGTTAAAAGTATATGAAAGACACCATAGCAATGTCGACGATCTGAAGGAAATCCTTCTTCGGGAATGGGAGGAATTTCCTTAAAGAATTTGCATAAAGTGATAGAAAAGTGGCCAGAGAGATTATGCAACATCATCAAAGAGAGAGAGAGGGGGGAATCTTTGAGTGACCAATTTATACCATCATGGTCACCTTTGAGCAGCATATTAAATTTATATAACTTATATATACATTCTTTAGGATATTAAAGATATCCTAAAGAATGAATATTATATATTCTCTAGGACATCTATTCTTTATATAATAGTAAGTCCTGCAATATCACATTGACTTACGATTTATTTTTCTGATGGATACGCATTTAAATCAATTGATATCATTCTAAATATTGAATTGCATGTTATTATATGATGTAAATGAGTCTAAAGTGGAACAACATTGGTCCCATTTAGTTCGGATAATCGACATTCTATTGTAGACTGCTTTAAAAAATTTACATAATCACAGCATATACATGTAGTCCTCGACTTACGACACGGGGTTCCATTCTCCGTGGTAAGTCGATTCTGACGTAAGTCGGGGACTTTTTTAATTCTTCATTTGTTTGACTTCTGTTTTAATATTTTCATAAATTAGGTTTCTATTTAACTTAAAACGGTTAAACTTAAAGCTTTTCTCGCCTTCTTTTCTTATTTTCATCAGTAGTATTATTTCTCTTACTGGGTTACGACGCGATACAAAAATCGCAACGAGAGAAACGAACTCTTCGACGGCTAATTATCAACTAATATGTATACCAAAATCTGCGATAACTACCTAGCTGCTATAGCTGTTATTGCATATTGTTAAAAATCTTTGCTTGCCGACTAATGGCGATGCTATGATGCGTATACAAAAGCAAGATGATATAAGTATGTATATGTAGGCGATACAGTTAAATTAGAGAATTTTTAATAATTTTTGGCTGTCGTAAGTGCGAATCGTCATAACTGAAGCGTCGTAAGTCGAGGACTACCTGTATATCACATTATACAGGTCTATATATGCGATTTAAATATATATTATCAGAAAAGCAGGTTTACATATTTAATAATTGTGGAAAGTTGTGCTTGTCTCTCTAAAAATTCCATTTAAAATACTATATTTTTACTTTTCTGGATATTTCTGGAACAAGATTTGGATGGTCTCCAAATGAATTAATACGAAATATATTATACGAGAGCATTTTTCTTTTAGAAAAAAATTTCCCATAAAAAATGAATTTTTTTAAATGATAAAAACAGATGATAGAATCTTTTAAGTACCCAAGCAGAAAATTCGTGAAATTATGGATGTTTAAATTGTATGAATACAGTTATGGTTGATTAAGCTGTTTCTCCTGACACTTTTTTACAGTAACCTACTAGTTCGACAGATTAAAGTTTTAATCAGTTTTACAGGATAATGAATTAAAAAATATACGTATCATTTTCTTTAATTATGGTTGATTAAGCTGTTTCTCCTGACTCTTTTTTACAGTAACCTACTAGTTCGACAGGTTAAAGTTTTAATCAGTTTTACAGGATAATGAATTAAAAAATATACGTATCATTTTCTTTTATCTTATTTTGTAATATGTATTATTACTATCATATTACATTAATTATAGACCTTTTTTATTGTTAATATCGATTTGTATTCATAAATCATTCATGAAATCAAAATATCGATGAAAGAAAAACGTTCTAACTTCAAGAAATTATATAGTAGTATGAAGTGGCAGAGTAAGCCATCTTGACCGTATTGAACTTTAGTTCGAAGTGGTAGCATTCGTAAAACTAAAATGGGATAATTGTTATTTTTATTAATGTAAAAATAACGTTGATGACCGATCATAAATATAAACTATGATCGCAGCAGACTTTCGTATGTACTGCACTGCACTGATATCAAACGCACTGCGAGACGTCATAGGAGTATCAAAGCAACAAATTCGTGGGATTTCGGATTTATATGATATAACGGTTTGAAAAACCGCGCCAAAGTGAATCAATAAAAAATATAAAATAAAAAAAAACCGCGTTATATCGAAACAGCGTTAAGCGGCTCTGACTGTATAATGTTTTTCTTATTACCGATATGCTTTGATCGACTCTATGTAGTATAGTCTATGGATTTGTTTATTAAAGTATTAAATATATCTTCTTCCGTTAAAAGATATATACAAAATTTTAAGAATATTTTGACAGTTTTATTGTTTTTTAGAACATTAAGAATAGGCATAGAAGCAAAACTCACATTCTTCACTTTCCAAGATATATGATTAACTTAAAAAATCCTATCGTACCTGCAGATTTAGATGAATTGAATGGATTTTCTATTTAATTTTTTTCTATATGATGATAAATTATTGATTAGCTTGTTTTTTATGAAAAATATGAGAGACAGAAAATTTGAATAATGTGTGTTTCGCTACTTTTGATTTATTTTTGGATGATATGAATTCAAACAGGTGTGGATAATGTTGATTTGGTGTACACATATTTTTTAATTTGTTTTGATTTGGTTAATACTAAGTGATCATGAATCAGAACAGAAAAAAATGGTGCAAAATGAACACACTAGAAAAAATAAATAATACAGAACTTCCTAATATATATATACACATATACACAGACATTTATTAAATAACAAGTTATAATAATTATATTAAAACAGAACAAAAATTATAATTCTCGTTGTGTATTTAACTTACAGTTAGTAAACTAGACTTCTGAGTTTTTCTTTTTGCATAAACTGAAGAATAAAATGATAAACAAAATTTCAAAATTATTTTAAATTCAAACTTGAATCTTTGAAAAAGTATTTATTCATTTAAATGTAAAAAGTGGCGCTTCTTCCTGCAGCTGAGAAGCAATTAATTAATTAATTATTAATTGGAAATAATGCAGAAAGTATAGGTCTAAGTCTTATAATTTTACTCAACAGGAATAACTTCAACAAAAGAAAATGTGACACCAATGGCGCTTCTTCCTGCAGCTGAGAAGCAATTAATTAATTAATAATTAATTGGAAATAATGCAGAAAGTATAAGTCTAAGTCTTATAATTTTACTCAACAGGAATAACTTCAACAAAAGAAAATGTGACACCAAAACGTATTTCTACAATGCACTGGAACACGATATGCGATTGGTAGAAACAGTGGAAATGATTAGTGCAACTTTTGCTACCAACCACGAAGTGAATATAATGTGAGTACAAACTCTATATTTCTAAATTAAATTTAAGTTGATAATTTTTACTTTTTGGTGCACATTTTTTATCTGGAAATGATGCACAAGAATAAGATACAGAATAAGACTGCACTCTTAATTCGATTGGAAAAAACTGGAGACTATGAGGGAGATAGAAGCAAAACTCACGTGTTCTACATTATTTAAATAGACATCTAAACCGATTTTAGTATCTATTTTATTAACTTTAATTTTTAACATAATTGAAACATTCTTAACAGTTTATGTTTCTTGTCATTATTGCCACATTGTTTCGTTTACAATGTTATATGTTTAAATTTAACAATAGCTGTATTTTTAAACTTAAATTGTCATTATTGCCACATCGTTTCGTTTACAATGTTATATGTTTAAATTTAACAATAGCTGTATTTTTAAACTTAAAATTATGACAATTAGTCAATTGTTAGACAAAGTGTAAAAATCTTATTTTTAACTGTTGCTCAATATAAACAACAAGATATTGAATAAATAAAATAGTGTAGCCTATTTTATGAGTCTTGCCTAGCATCTCACAATTAGAAGTTTCATCAAGTAACTCGATAAGTTTAGAGATTTGTTATCAGATTTAGAGTGTAAACATCTGATACATCGCAACTTGTGATTCAAAAATGCAATGTGAAAAATGCAAAATTGGATACATGCAGTACCGAAAAATAAAATACAGTAGACTCCTAATTACCCGAAAAATACACAAAAGTCGGAATTATTTAATATTAAAAAAAGTCAGTTGTATAAAAATACACACACACAGTATTCAAATGTTCCATTATTTATTGGAAAAGGACACAAAAACTTTGTTGGCCGCTCTAAGTTGCTTACGAATTGCCGAACGTAAATTGGTTAATATTTTTTTTATCCCCTCTCTATAAAATTATCTTATTTTGATAACAATTATATTATCGAAGTAAATCATGATCTGATTATATTTAATAATTCGTCTTATGTCAATTTAAAACGTCTTTATCAAAATGATCATCAATTAGATTTTTATATATTCCATTAAATGTTGAATGTAATTTTCTGAAAGGATTAAATTATTTATTGGAAAAGGACACAAAAACTTTGTTGGCCGCTCAAGTTGCTTACGAATTGCCGAACGTAAATTAGTTAATATTTTTTTATCCCCTCTCTATAAAATTATCTTATTTTGATAACAATTATATTATCGAAGTAATTTGTGTGAATTATTTGAAGAAAATCATGATCTGATTATATTTAATAATTCGTCTTATGTCAGTTTAAAACGTCTTTATCAAAATATCATCAATTAGATTTTTATATATTCCATTAAATGTTGAATGTAATTTTCTGAAAGGATTATATTGCTAAGATCATTGGATTGGATTTTCGTAGAATGATTAAAAATAAACTATCCACTAACATCCTCTTATACATACATACTTGATATAGGCAGTTAACGTCATATGATGTCATTGGCATGCTGACCGACCGATGCACCGGTTTACAAATGCTTTCCATTTTAGTGACGTCAGACATATCACAACTCGTAATATGACGACACTAGCAATTATATTAAGTTTAATTTTCTCATTTTAATTATTATTTTATCGTTAGTTGGAAATAGTTTCTTTTGACATATAAAATTACGGTTATAGGGTTAAAAAACTTTATAAAAAAAAAGGCTTTCAAAGTGAGGAAGAAGAAAAATTTTTTCTTCCTCACTTTGAAAGCCTGTTGAAGACTAATTAACGTCACAAATCAGTGACGTTATATATATATGTGTGTGTGTGTGTAAAATTATAAAATTTCACCAGTGCTTGGTTTTCGATAATTACAGATAAGTCAAAATATAAATAAAAATACTGTGTGTATCGATTGACACCGTAATTGTCTTCTTAACAAAAAAAAATGTCGACAGGAAGAGTGCTTGGTTTTTGATAATTACAGATAAGTCAAAATATAAATAAAATACTGTGTGTATCGATTGACACCGTAATTGTCTTCTTAACAAAAAAAAATGTCGACAGGAAGATTTATATCCTGCCATCTATCGGGAATTTTTTAAACTTTTCATTAGCTGGTTTTTCGACAAGTATTTTTAAATTGTATCTTTAATTTTCCTGTAAGAGCTATTAGGCACAAGTACACAAAATTTTGTGCCGGTTGGTATCTGAACCACAGGCGGAGCGATCTAATCACAGGATTCAAAAAACTTAAATTTTTTTTTTCTAGTAACGTCATCATCTCCAGATTCAACGAGTACTCTTTATTATTGTTTCTTTTTGCATTGATTAATCAACTGCGGCCTTCCTTTATATACAGTATATATATATAATCTGTTTATTGTAAACATATATACAGCATTGCGTATACAAATATAAAAGCCTTCCTTTATATATATATATATAATCTGTTTATTGTAAACATATATACAGCATTGCGTATACAAATATAAATCAAACTAGGTCTAACATAGTTTGATCATCAGTATATGTTAATGAAATTTTATGTATAATTTCATCTTTTTTTTCATAAAATTAATCTATTTTGATGAAAATAAATGGAAAATTGTTCTTTCTGTATAGACTGTGTGTTAATTCTGATTATAAATAAGTAACTTTTCGTATAAACTACGACAGGCTATTAATGGAGGGGGAGAGTAATAGATTTGTGACGATAAATGAGGTAGAGAGCGAGGGGTCACGCAAATTGTAAATGTTAATTCTGATATAAATAAGTAACTTTTTGTATAAACTACGACAGGCTATTAATGAAGGGAGAGAGTAATAGATTTGTGACGATAAATGAGGTAGAGAGCGAGGGGTCACGCAAATTGTAACGTTACACTATAAAAATTTCATTATAAAAATTTAATCATAGAATTTATGAAATTTTTACAGTATTATTTTTAGAACAAACATAATGTAAAATATTTATAATATGCAAGACATATCTCCACCGTCCAATCTCAATTTAGATAAACACTAAGAATTAATCATAGAATTTATGAAATTTTTACAGTCTTATTTTTAGAACAATTAAACATAATGTAAAATATTTGTTATAATATGCAAGACATATCTCCACCGTCCAATCTCAATTTAGATAAACACTAGGAAATTCGATCAATAACAAACAGACTAGGTGTTTCTTCGGATAAATCCACTCATCAACCGGAAGAAAATCGTGGCTTTGGAATTAAAGAATTTCGATCAATAACAAACAGGTTAGGTGTTTCTTCGGATAAATCCACTCATCAACCGGAAGAAAATCGTGGCTTTGGAATTAAAACGAGAAACTATCTTCATAGAAGGGGGAAAAAGATCTTAATTACATAGATGAATTTTTGATTGATGTAATATTTCCTTTGTTTTTCTTTCTTCTTTTTGAAAAGAAAGATGAATTTTTGATTGCTATTAGATTATATATCGATGTAATATTCCCCCTTTTTTCCGCTTTTATGAAGATAGTTTGCCTCGTTTTAATTCCAAGGCCATGATTTTCTTCCAGTTGATGAGTGTATTTATCCGAAAAAAATTATATATCGATGTAATTAAGACCTTTTTTCCGCTTTTATGAAGATAGTTTGACTCGTTTTAATTCCAAGGCCATGATTTTCTTCCAGTTGATGAGTGTATTTATCCGAAAAAACACCCAGCCTGGTTGCTATAGATAAAAATTCCTACATATGTCTAGTTCTAAGATATTTATATCCAGTTCAGTTGTTTAAAGGTTTATTTGTAAGTTATACTGTGTTTTTTATTTTCAACTATTTTATATAAAGTAATTCCTATATATTTTTACATGAAATTGGAGAAAAATTTTTTAGTAGTAGGGGAGTGAGTCTTCAAATTGATGACACTCCAGAGGGGTCAAACATAGTGTGATGAAGAGAAAGTAGGGGATCAAAATAGCGTGACAGTAGTTTATGGATGATCTTATGTAGTTACATTTCATTCGAAAGCGCTAATGAAAATTGGAACACATTATTACATCAAAATTACCACATATTCGGTATTTTTTAAATATATTTGTTGATCTTCAGAAAATGAATTATATATCTAATTTAATACAGCATTATAAAAATTCTCGATTTTTGAAGTGAGAAATAGAAAAATCTTGTTTTATTACGTTGCTAAAACTTCGAAAACTACGATTTTACAATTTAAATTTATACTTATGCCATGATTACTTTATTTAGAATATATGTAAGGATATAAATCAAAATAAATTTCGGTTGTTAAAATATGGATATTAATAGTAGGGGCAGAGGATACTTGGTTTCTGATAAGTGCTGAGAGGGCAGGGTCCACCTGGTCGAGAATCCTGGTGACATTATCAAATTCTGGCCAATCCGCGTCGAGTTCTGCTAAACAATAGACAACCTTATAGCGCTTGTCTCTCTCTATTCACGCCAATCCGGAATAGGAAGAAAAAAATTCAACCGGAAATACAATTTTAACACGCTTATTTTCGTGCTTATATATCAGATTCATCGTTTTATTAACAGTAACTTCGATACTACAACACACTTCTTAAATTTAACAGTAATACGCTATTGGCAGGTGCTGGTATGAACTCGATGACACTGATTTAACTTGTTTCGAAGTGTTACCCAATGCAGCCGGTTTCGTTTGCAATTTTAAAATCAGACATGTTTTCAGGGACGCTTGTGCATAATTGATTTCGAAAATTGAATATTTTCCCAGTTTAAAATAAATCATTTTGAGAAAAACATCGTTTTTTTACATTCATACATCAAACAAAAACCTTTTAGAATATTTACTCAAATTTCCTTTATCTTCAAGATTGAAGTTTTATAGTCGTTTTTTAGTAATAAATGGCCAATAGTTTTACCAGATCATTGTTTTAATCATTACACGAAATGAAAAAGTTTATGGAATCTCAGCAAAAATTTATGTACAGTATATTGAAACTGAGTAGGCCCAATTCAGCAATTATATGACAGCCAGCGCGAAGTTTAACAAAAAAAATTTATGCGTATTCTTACTTAAAAATCTACCCGTAGATACTGTATATTGTTAACCAATTCAAGTATCTGTGTTCGCACAGTCTGTCTGTTTTGAAAGTACGCTATCGATTCTCAAAGTTTGGTGTCTTAAACATCGAGAAGAATTTTCAGTAGCTTTTATGACAAAAATCACAATATTAACTTTAGAGAAACACCAGTTCTTTCTCGATGTTTAAGACACCAAACTTTGAATTTTCAGTAGCTTTTATGACAAAAATCACAATATTAACTTTAGAGAAACACCAGTTCTTTATAGACTTTTATTTCAACACAAAATGAACCAATCCTAAAAGTACTTGTTAACGAAAAACTGCACAAAGACTACCGAATCATCACATCAGTCAGCTGTCTGGTGCCTCTCTAGCCTCGATACTATCTAGGAGGCTAGAGACGAGTAAAGGGAGTGACCAACCGAAACATGCTTTTAAAACCCGAGCGAGGCTAGAGAAGAGAAAGGAAACGGGATCGGTTCCTCGACTCTCGACTCGTCATTTATCTCGTCGAACTAACCCAGTAAACAGAATATGGATTGCCAAATGTTGATAGACTTAGTAAAAGCGCGACCCGCCTTATGGGATAAAAAAGAGAAGAATCACCACAACAGATATATTTTAGAGAAAAATTGGGATGAGATCGCTAAAAAAATGAAGTTACCTAGTAAGCTTTATGCTTTATATTTTTTTATTAAATTTATGTCTAAAGTATTAATCTACTGGCAGTACCCTTTTGAACTTGATTATATGGACTGATATTAGTTTACCACTTTTTATCCTGCCTCTAAACAGGCATCAGGAGAATTATTAAAACTTCTATATGAAAGAAATTCTGCAAATTAAATATATTTTTACCAAGTTTTTCATATTCGTAGAAAAGTAGAGATTTTTTTGCTGCACGAAATGGTCAAATCACTAAGAATTTTCGTGAAATACTTTTCCTTGTTTCTGCACATTTAAGAAAATTAATTAAAAGCCAACTCCGCAAAATTATTTTAGCATAAGGGACGTTGTTTATCATAAAAAAATCACTATGATGAAATGAAATTTTTAATATTCATTTTACTCAGTTTTAAAATAAATAAAATTACAATTACCAAAATTATTTTAGCATAAGGGACGTTGTTTATCATAAAAAAAAATCACTGATGAAATGAAATTTTTAATATTCATTTTACTCAGTTTTAAAATAAATAAAATTACAAGAAAGAAAATCTTTTCTGCGAGATAATACTATACTATATATTCTTTCAAGAAAATTGGGTTTTTGGTTGTATATTCGAAAAATTTTCATTAATTCAGGAATTTATAATTATTTAAATTCGTTTGCATAATCAAAATTATTTATTTATATATATGAGAGGAGGCCAAAAAATTCTTATCCTCATCATGCAGATGTATTAGGTTGTGCAGGACCAATTTCAGATATCTAGGCCACAAACAACTGTTCCACAGATGCGAGAAGTATAAGTTTTTTTGTAGAAGTTAGCAGATTTGGAGGCAAACCAGCTCTCCACAGCAGTAATGATATCATCATCATCAAAGAAACTTCCTCTCTAAATATTTTAAAATATTTCAAAACAGGAAGAAGTCTGAAGATGCAAGGGCAGGAGAATATGGGGAACAAGGAAAGTTTCCTAGTCACTTTTCTGTACAAATTTAGCTAATGTCAAAAAAAAAAAAACAACAAATAAACTACTACTTTTTTCCTCTACTGTACTGTAACTTTTGTAACAAGTTTCTGTAGTATGCCTGTTATTGTTGATTCTTTTTTTGTAAGTTATCTGTCAGTATATGACATCTTTGCTTTCCCAAAACACAAATTACATCTGAATTACAATTTCCATCATTTTACAATCTCATATGTCAGTTGTGTATGGCAAGAAATTCCGACATCTCTCTGTGGATTTATTGTGTAGTTTTCCCTCAAAGATGAAGGAACCATATAATGGCTCGATGCTTAATTTTGTCCAGCATGATACCTTCTACTATCACACTTCTAACTCTAGTTAAACAAGACCTGTCAAAACAAACAAGGTTACTGTCTTACTAATACACATGCCTATTATTATTTACAATACAGATCTACAGCACATATACAACATTGATGAAGATAAGAACTTTTTGACTTCTATATGTATAATGTATATGAATAGCAGTTTGATAAATGATGGAAAAATCTTGAAACAAGAATATTGTAAGTCTGTTAACTTGAAAATTTATTTAAAATGATTTTGAACATCAAATTGAAATAAAACAATTTAAATCATTGGATAATGAGTTTATAGATGACTTTAATGCATCATTTTGTTTCCATAGTTTACAATAGAAATGAAAACACAGGTATCTTTTATTTAATAATCCTACAAAATCAACATATTTCCTGCTATATCCTGAATCCATCTGAATCTTGTAATTTTCAGAGCTAATATTAATTTATCTAAACAATATGACATTATGAAAAAATTCTACATTATTCTCTATGAAAAGCTAATTATAATTTTGGAATCCATGTCACTAAACAGGACAGGTCTAACATAAAATGATATTTTATTGTATTCTATAAACTTTGGATATAGTTTTAAAATTCAGATATATTATGCTTTTTGTTTGTAAGCACTATTTTTAAGTTACATTTGTTTTATATTATTAATGATGATATAGGATATTAAGAAAATTTTCTTTTAAGCTAAAAACTTCAAAAATAATATAAAACAAAATATTATTAATGATGATATAGGATATTAAGAAAATTTTCTTTTAAGCTAAAAACTTCAAAATATAAGATTAAATGTACATTTTGATATGTCCTCCACTATTTACTTAGTCAATGAGCAAGTGAGAGCACTACTTTCCATATTAACAGAAAATGTAATAAGAGTACAGTTTTTTTTTCCCTTCTTCCAAGGGTGAAAACAGTGTGCTAAAATATGGGTAAACTGAATACTGGATATATACACTTGAGTTTTATACATGATTTGCAATTGGAAATCAGTGGAACAAAAAAAGACAGCAGATTGATATGGTTATTCTCAAATAGATTAAAAAAAGAAGAGGCTAAAACCCTATATTTTTCAATCAGAATTTATTGATGATCTTCATGATATAATAAACAGTTCATCAACTTATCTTCAACTATTACATTTTCTGTTAATATGGAGAGTAGTTTTTTTTTTCCCTTCTTCCAAGTGTGAAAACAGTGTGCTAAAATATGGGTAAACTGAATACTGGATATATACACTTGAGTTTTATACATGATTTGCAATTGGAAATCAGTGGAACAAAAAAAGACAGCAGATTGATATGGTTATTCTCAAATAGATTGAAAAATATAGGGTTTTAGCCTCTTCTTTTTTTAATCAGAATTTATTGATGATCTTCATGATATAATAAACAGTTCATCAACTTATCTTCAACCTTTAAAAATGGCAGATGCTTAAACTTCAAAAGATTTCAATAATAATTGAATTTTATAAAACTTAGGATAATCATGCTGTTAAATTTGAAGTAAGGTAGCTCAATCTACAAAATTTAATTAATTTCATGATTATTACAGGGAAATCTTCAAAAAATTGAGCACCCACCTTTTTTTATTTCCATTAGAAAGAGCAGTTAATAAATAATTCTTTTCCTTCCTATACATATTAAATTTAAAATTTATTATATTAATAGGTCATATATTTTGGAATAATTCCCTTAATTTACACTTCATACTAATGAGAGTGGCTATTTAAAATGAATACTCATAATGGCCTCAATGGTGTCCAATCAACTGAAATGCACATCTTCCAAGTCTCTATCCTAAAGAATGTGCATTTGATTCTTGATTCCATACTCCAGTTTTTTTTTTCTTCTTTCTTTCAGAAAGGATCTGGACCTGGCCAACCAAATCTCATCCTTCACCCAGTTCAATTACCATAAGTTTGGAAAGTCCCCATTAAACAGTATAAAATTCAACAACAAAAAATAGTGGCCACATACTTATATATAAAGCTTCTGTAATTAGCAATTTTGTTTCAATTTATTTTTCGAGTTCTTAAAAAAAATAAAATATGTTATTATTTGTGATTTAATACTAAATATTTAAGCTCTGTGTACAAGTGCTTTATTTAATCAGTATCTATCGTGAAAAAGAAAAAAGATAATTTCTATAGCATTACCTGGAGAGTCAATTATTATACTAGGAAGAACCAAATAAACTTTTAAAGCACCAACCTTTTCACTTCCTTGGGTCACAATTTAAGAACAAAAATTGTCTCAGGCCACACAAAATATATTAATTCTAACAATAGTTGTTAAGCAAAAAGTTAATAAATAATGTATGATATCCGCCATGATAAATAAGCAAAAATGTCATAGCGTAATAATCTTTGACTTCTTTTTGTTCAGAAATTTTTTTAAAATGATTGAGCACGTCAAGAAGTTTTAATCACTGAAATCAGAAATATTTTAGAAAATATAAATAGGTATTTAAATAATAATAACTTTTTCATTAAGTATGTAAACTTCTTTAAAACATTGAGATTTTATGTTGAGCCATATTCATTACAGCTCTGGGCTGCATGCATCCTATGGGGTTGGACAACCCTGCTTTAAGGCTAAACAAATTAACCGATTTTATTTAAATTAAATGCTATAAAATCTATTTTTCATTATTGGACAGATGAGCTATGTAGAAATTCTATAGTTTTTACATAGAGGACATACCGGTAATAAAATCATCAGATCTCATGCCTCCAAAACTTTTGAGTGACCCAAGCATTGATCCTCTACTATAAAATTCTGTTTGCTTCTATCACAAATTCAAATAGATCCTAATTGGGTCTAGAATGGACTATTGGGAATTGGCAGTAAAAAATAAATAATTTAAGCAATTATTTTTCTATATAATATATTTAGAGGAGTACCAATTATCTTATTTTTAAGTTATTTTCAAACAAAATTTTTATCTATATAGCAATCTATACTTATGTAAAGATTTTTCTGACTTAAAAAAAGAAAAATAATAATTGTAGAGGTACAAGCATTCTTCTCCTAATTTCAGCATTTTTCATGTGTTTTTATAAATTTATTAGATTAGTTTAGTTAGTTAATGAGCTGGGCCTGAACTGGACCTTTTTGAAAGTATGAGATTTGAAATTGAATCTGGCCTCCAAGATAGTAAGAGACTGCTTTATCATGTAGTTAATTTGTCTGTTCTTTAATATAACTACTGTATAGATAGTTCTCTAAGTTCATTGTTTGAGTTTTTGTAAAAATCAAAAGTATGAGCATTAGTTGCAATAAATAAATTCTAAACATTCATAAAAAGGCATTTAAACTCATATAAAGTTTTACAATATGGTACAACTAGTTTTGTAGTAGAAACTCAGTCATCTGCTTTGAAATTGGAAAATTCAAAATGGCAGCCAAGAATTGGAAGTACCATGTCTTCTTGTTTCACTGGCATACTGTATGTAAATAACTTCTATTCCCAGATTGTTTCTAAAACACTAGTAGATGAGCTTTAATGCAGATGAACTAATCTGTCATATTAATGTTAATAATAAGTAAGAATAAAATTTCTTTGACAGAGAAATTATTTATTATTATAAAGTTGCTTGATTTTAAAGGCTATATTTTTAATTATTTAGAGAGATAAATCATTGTCTAATCATATACTATTGATTTTATTGACCTTTACTTAATTTTAAAGTGGTCAAGTTGCATTGCCAAGAATGGAATTCCTGATTTTAATATGTCTATGGAAAATTGATTCTTGGATTATTTAAGAATGAGTTGCTTCATAAAGGCAGGAACTACTGCATTTTTAATGTTACTCCTCATGATATAGTATAGTGGATTTGGCTTAATTGGGACAAATCTCAAAGAACAAAAACCAAACTAATAATTTTAATGCTTAATTGGGACAATAGCAGAAAAGGAATTTTCAATTTTTGATATATTTTAGGGATTTTTTGAAAATATGGCTACACTAAGTTTACTAATACTTGTGTGCTTTCTTAAAAAAAATCCTTATATAAAAATTATAACATTTTATTGTACCGATAATTTTTCAGGTTAAACCTTTCTACAAGACAATACAGACTAACACAATGGAGTGAGTTGTTTTTTCGTGTCCTATTACATACATATTGTCGACGCACTAATATAAACATCCATTCTTTAGTAAATATCATCGTTGATAAATAATGCATAATACTGTATTCTGCTACACTAGTGTGATGAGAATCAGTTATCTATCATTGTGAGTCTGGCAAATGCGCGTCTACTTAAGAGTCTACCATTACTGTACCTAGCACTATTCATTTACAGAAAAATTTTAAATAAAATTGACAAAATCTTTGTCAACATGCCAAGAAAGGATTTTACACTTTCGAATAAAATTGCTTTGCTGGATAAAATTAAAAGCCAGCCATAGTAGACTGGCTGAAATACACCAAAATCTTCATAGTGCATCTCATACAACAAGAAAATCAATTGTGTGAGTAGTGGGTATTACAGAAAAAAATTCCAGGAACATCCAAAAGAAAGCATGATGGTGGAAAGGATCCAGAAGTCGAAGAAGCATTAGATCAATGATTTTCTATAGTTAGCAGGCAAGACGTGAATATCAGCCGCCCAGTGTTAGAATGCATTCTAATATGTTGTAGAATTCTAATACGTTGTAGTTACCATAGCAACATATGTAAACAATAGCTTAATTCGAATGAGATCTACAACATATTAGAATGCATTCTAATACGTTGTAGTTACCATAGCAACATATGTAAACAATAGCTTAATTCGAATGAGAAGGTAGTATAAGATGCCTGATGATGGTGTAAATACACCGAAAACGTTAGCATTTAATGAAGTTATAAGTTTAAACATATTTATTTAACTGCATAGAGTGCTGTTCATTTATCCAATTAAGATAGATTATGCACCGGAAATTATCATATTAATATAAAAAAAGTTTAGTTAGCATTTATTTCTATATGTTTTATTCATAAACAAAGCATAAAATTATGAATTTTAGTCTTCCTATACTGTTTATGAATATTTTTGCAGAAGCATCAAGTTAATTAAAAAGAGTTTTATTTTCTTCATAAAAATTCAATCTCAATTTGTGTGTGTAAGTTGAGAAAACATTCATGTTTAAATTGCAATTGTACCATAATTTTAGTCTTCCTATACTTTTTATGAATATTTTTGCAGAAGCATCAACTTAATTAAAAAGAGTTTTATTTTCTTCATAAAAATTCAATACATTTCAATCTCAATTTGTGTGTGTAAGTTGAGAAAACATTCATGTTTAAATTGCAATTGTACTGTATAATATTCTACTCTGAAATTACATTGGCAACTGTAGATCAATAAACATCCAAAAGTAACGTTAAATGCTAAATAAAAAATAAAATCCTTGATATTAAAAATTTATGAAAAATTTACATTCATAACAATTTGACATATAACATTGTAACTCCTTAGCTTAATTTATATATTGATGTACAGTATATTGCAATTTAAAATTTATTTGATATTTTTTTCCTTTAGGCAAAGCAATCAGAGACAAATGGAAATAGATTATGCACCGGAAATTATCATATTAATATAAAGAAAGTTTAGTTAGCATTTATTTCTATATGTTTTATTCATAAACAAAGCATAAAATTCATAATTTTAGTCTTCCTATACTTTTTATGAATATTTTTGCAGAAGCATCAACTTAATTAAAAAGAGTTTTATTTTCTTCATAAAAATTCAATACATTTCAATCTCAATTTGTGTGTGTAAGTTGAGAAAACATTCATGTTTAAATTGCAATTGTACTGTATAATATTCTACTCTGAAATTACATTGGCAACTGTAGATCAATAAACATCCAAAAGTAACGTTAAATGCTAAATAAAAAATAAAATCCTTGATATTAAAAATTTATGAAAAATTTACTAATTACTACTATAGGTTAAATAAATTTATATTCATAACAATTTGACATATAACATTGTAACTCCTTTGCAATATACTGTACATCAATATATAAATTAAGCTATTTAAAATTTATTTGATATTTTTTTCCTTTAGGCAAAGCAATCAGAGACAAATGGAAAAATCTTCGTGATGTTTTCAGAAAAGAACTAAGAAAAATTTTACAAGGAAATTCCGCACAAAAATATGAACCAACATGGTCATTTTTTAAATCTATGTATTTTTTAAAACACCAATTTGAAACTGATTCCAATTCTGATAAATCAGCATTGACTGAATTTCCTGAACAAATTGCAGATACAGATTCTTCAGCTGATGAGGATGAAAGAAATGAATCTATTGCTTCATTATCTCCAGCAGAATCTAATTATGAGGCATTTGATAGAGAATTGGCAATGGAAACTAATTCTTCAAAACATATATCTGCATTTTTCCCATTAGAGGAACAAAGGAATAAAAGATTGCAAAATGAATGGATAGACATTGAAAGAAAGAAAATTAAACTTCTGGAAAATGCACAGAACAGGCATATTAGAGATGAAGATGAAAGTTTTTTTGATAGTTTGTTGCCTCACATCAAAAAATTGACTCCATCACGCAAACTGTTGTGCCGAATGAAACTGCAAGAAATTGTATACAAGTTTGTGTATGATCAGCCTCGATCAATTAATAATTAATTTTGAAATAAAAAATCATTTTAAAAATGTATTTGCAATCATTCACTGAAATAATATAATTGAGATGATGACTACAGTGGATGATCGGTTAATGAACATAATCCGTTCCAAGACAATGTTCGTTAATCGATCATCGATTTACCACAGGTTTTTATGGGAATTTGATTAACTCATTCCAGAGACCAAAAAAAAATAAATAAAAAATTATACATATAATTTCTTACTACGTTTATTTATATGCTTATTTTCCTATAAAGAATCTGTCCAATATCGATTGCCTTTCCCTCTCCTTCAGGATTTTTCGGAAGTGATTAATAGCATTGTCGTGGTAGAAACTTTTCTCTCCCCTTCAGGATTTTTTGGAAGTGATTAATAGCATTGTCGTGGTAGAGATTTTCAGGATTTTTCGGAAGTGATTAATAGCATTGTCGTGGTAGAGATCCTCAGCCTTATTGACCTCAACCTAGTATGGGTGCCATTCTAAGACCAAAAAAATCATATTTCGGAAGTGATTAATAGCATTGTCGTGGTAGAGATTCCCAAGCCTAGTGATCTCAACCTTGTATGGGTGCCATTCTAAGACCAAAAAATTGTAAAATCTTCATTAATAGCATCGTCGTGGTAGAGATCTCCAATCTTGTTGACCTTAACGATAGGGATGCCATTCTAAGACCAAAAAATTGTAAAATCTCTCTCTTACCTTTAATAAATCTTTGATTTGTTTTATGTTGTCTCCAAGTTCATTTTAATCAGGAAATATTACTGTTCTTCCATCCTTACGTACAAGGCCAAAGCCTGTCATTCTGTTAGGTTAGTTAAGCCGAAATATCCTCATGGAATATTTTAACTGAAGTGGTCACTTATAGAGCCACCATCATCACAGGCTGACCAACACCCATGATGGCTACTTATAGAGCCACCATCATCACAGGCTGACCAACACCCATGATAACGTCAGCCTGTGATGATGGTGGCTCTATAACATCCATGATGGAGTAACTGGAAAGATGGGTTTCAACAGACCGGGCCCAAATCCCTCCTGAAAAATTGGAGGGGGGGGACCCTCGAATCCTCCAAAATGTTAAGCTATAGCTTTACCATGCAGCCATCGGGCTGACCTGTCATTCTGTCAATTCGTGGATCCCACAGTTCGTTCTGTGAAGTGTTCGTTAACCGAACATAAAAATCTTTCAAAAAGAGTATTCGTTAACCGATCACCAACTGTTATATACTGTGAAATATTGAAATTCTACTGAATTTGCAGCACATTTACTAGCCTAACTATGCATTGAGATGATTTTTCCATTTCACATTCAGACTTTAATTTTTTTTTTTTTTAACTTAATTAGTAAATGTGATTATATTCTTTGAGACATTTTTATTTTTGATGAAACAGAATTCAAAATATGATCTTACTCTCCTTTAATATGACAATGTTTCTTTGTAGCTAGTCAGCCACCAGAATGAATAAACAAGATCTTGATTTCTGGTTTTTCTCATAAGATAATAGGAAAGAATTACAAAATGTATTTTGCTAATTGTAATAATTATTTCATCTGATCCATTCTTTAAACACATTTTCATGTATTTAATGAAGACCATGTCAAAAATCAATTAACCTACTGAAGTATAGGTATTTCCCAGTTTATGAAAAATATTTTGCATAATTTTTTAACAAACAGAACAAAGATATATTGAATTTGCAAAATGTATGAACATTAGTTTATATACAATATAAAAATTTTTAAATATACTTTTGTTGATTTTAAGTACACCCAATTTTGTTTTTATATTATTTAGAAAAAAATTTCACACTCTTTTTTACACAATTATACAATTTTGATTTAATATGATCTACCCAAATTCTACGAAAAAAATTTGTTCATATTACAGTGAATGCTGCACTTGCTTCACATTATTCATCTCCACGCTGTTGTTTTCGATTCCAATTAGAAATTTCTGGGGAATTCCTTTAATGGTATGTATAACTTCAACAGGGAATTTATTTTGTCTGCATTTTGAGTTTTTGATGTTAATTTTCCTGAAAAGTCAATAAATTTATATTATTAAGCAAGCACAAATTTAATTTTCAAACCATTTTGTTAAACATGATCCAAAGTCATTAATGACTTCTTAAAGAGAATTATATAATGGCCTAATAAAACATGAACACAATGATTGATATCTGAATTCATTCTTAAAACTACTGAAACATCAGCACCACAGGAGACTGTGATCTCTTGAACAAAATTAGTACTAAAGAATTTCATGAATGGAGCAAGATGATGAAGACCAAGATATTTCTGCATAAGATAACAATATCACTATTATCAGTAAACATAACAAGATTTTATTTATTGTCATTTTCTAATTTATAAATACAAATATTTTGGCAAAATAACATGTGTAACTCATACATTTTTACATACATGTGCAATCTTTATGAAATAAAAAGTGCAAGCAAGTAAAAATATCGTATTACTTCAAATTTAAGCCACACTTTTTATTCAGATTTTTAAGATGTAAAATTTGGGTGTGGCTTAAATTCAAAGCGAATATTTTAACTTTATTTCTTCATGAGCTCCCACTTCCCAATGTTTGGGCTTTTGCTTTACACTCTATGTGTGCATATTGTATTACGATCGTTGATTACAATTTATTCGGTAGCTTATTATGTATATTAGTCCTTGATTAAGTAAATAAAAATGTTTCTTATTTTTCAATACCTATTATAAAATCATTTTTATTTTTTCCAGTTTTCCAATTTTAAAATCCTACTGCAGCTTAAATTTAAAGTAATACGGTAATAAGATTCTAACATGATTTTTCATATGGTTTATTGTATTATTTTTAATGACATTTTAGGTCTGGAACCAACCTTCTATTTTTAACACATGTTCCCAAAGAATAATATATTAGTAATACAATATACCTAATATATATATATATTATTCCATGTGTCATTGTCTCCCTTTCAGTCAGGACAATTAGTGTTATGGCATTGTGAAAGTGCAACCACTGCATTCTATTTAGCCTGAGAATTTTTTAACAAAAATTTTTCTGATTGCATGAATAATTGGGACAAAGCATTTTTATATAAAACTGGAACCTGGCTGTATTGTCTTTTCTCCATATGTTAGAAAAATGATCTATCATACTTGCCTAATATATTGAAAACTCAAAAATTTTTCAACACATCCATTTTAGTCTAAAAATACTATTTTATTAAACTGTAAACAAATATATACAAAAGTATGAAAAATTCTTCTTCAATTAATTTCTTTGTAGTTTAGAAACTCATAAACCTGAAAAAATTTAAGTTTAGTTTAAAATTTGTTTCTCAAATTTGAATTTACATATTCATTTTATTTTTGAAATATATTGTCTTGCCTGTGTAAAATAAGCTAAATTGAATCCTTTGTTTTTCAGCTGTTTCAATTCATTATAAATATTTTCAATTGGAACAATCTTTACAAATTTCTGATTGGGAAAAAAATTGTTAATTTGATTATATTATTATTTGTAAGTCTCTATTAATAATTTACCTTTATTTCCTTTGCTTTATAACCCTTCTCAAACAGTAAGACTGCCAAGGCAGGAACCACTAATTTATGTGAACGAAATTCTTCAGCTAATGCTTCCAGATCTATAGCTGAAATACATGGACATCTACAAATAAAAAAAGTATATTTATTTAATTAAATAAATATACTACTAATTTATAATTATTTTGTGCATTTTTACCTAAGTAGCATGGTAAAAACTTCAAGTAATTTGTCTTCATTTTCTCTATTAAAATCTGAAATTGTAAAAATTTAATTTATCAAAAAACAAATGTCTGGAGTAATAGCTTATTAGTAAATTACCTGGCAAAAATATTGATCAAGGTAATCTAAACTGTAAGGCTTTGTATAATAATTTTAATATTCAGTTTTATTATTTAATCATAAAAGGCACATATTAAATTTAATTTAGATTTAGATAATTTTCTGGCAAAGAGAAATATATTGCATGGGCCAAACTGAAAAAAATTATATTAGGATAGAGCAATTTTAGTTCTTGTTCTTTAAATTGTTTCAGAAGAAAATATGAAATTATTTTTTATTGCAGCTAATGATCTTGGCTATTGCATAGCCAATAACATTTTGAACAATAACGAAAAGCTATCAAAATGTTTTTTAATTTTAACAAATTCAGACATTATCTATATGAGGAAGTTTCAAATACATTGATGTCTAACTGTTAAAAATTTCTTCTGTTCTATTGATTTTAGCTCTCTAACTATGTAAATTAGTTACATAAAACAAAATTTACAAATATAGAGAGATTACTTTGTATCAAATGACATTAGATATGTAATTCAATAAATACAGCTTGCCCTGCTATGAGTTTTTGACAACAACTAAAGTTCAGCACATTTAGCAGCAAACTTAACAACAACAAAAAACAGTTTTTAATCATTTTTGGTTATACACCATCTTCAGTTGCTTCCAGAACTACTGAATGTTTGAAATTCAAATTAGAATTATTATATATATAGCAAAAGTTTATTATTATTATTATTATTACTTTTATATAGTCTCAAATTTGACTTATCATTCATAAAATTTATTAATTTAATAATTTTCTATTATATAAACCATGCAGTGAAAAGTTCTTCTATCATTAATTATATTGCCTTTATACTTTTTCTTGCAATTTCCATTCTTTTTGAATTTTACAAGTATTTACTAGAATTCGTTGGAATGAAGCTAAGATAATATTACTCAATGTAATAACAAATTATTACAGAACTAATAAGCAGAAATCAACATAAGAACAGTTTATTATGTGATGTATTGTACTTTTGGAAAATTCCATTGTCAGTACATCATATATTACGGAATGAAATTATCTATTAAACATCTTAAGAACCTAGAACAAATTCAAAAAATTTCTTTTAAAATTAATAATTAATAGGTATAGATTTTAAACAATATTAATAGAAAGAAAAAAAACAAATATACAATATTTAGATGTTATAAGTAATAAATGCTAGAGTTCATACTAAAGTCATTTACTTCAGATTTACGGCATAGCGTCATGCTGGTGAAACATTTTCTGGGGGTCTACCATTAATAAGATCTTCCCATTTTTCTCTTATTAGAATTTCAAGTGCTTCTGCTAAATATTTGTCTTCGTAATTGTTAAGTACTCTAACTTCATCCCATTTAATATTTACATCATTCATAAGCTCTTCTTGCTAAGTAGTTGCAGTGTTGCCTTGTCTAATGTCATTTTGGTGTTCCTTCAATCTCTCACCCAAACTTCTTTCTGTTGCACCTATATATGATTCTTCTTTATCCTCATCTCTATAACAGGTATCCTGTATACCCCGGCTTTTTCTTTGTAGCTCCGTTTAACTTTTTCGTTCCTAATTAGATCAAAAACAGTAGGTGCTCCGATTGTAGCAATCTTCTTATTTCTTTTCTTAATAACATCTTTTACTGTTTTACATCTGAACATGTGAAATGGAACTTGTATATACTGGTCAGTAATAGCTGATCATCTTCATCCTTTAACTGAACTCTTGGGTTACCATCATTACTTTTTTTCTAGCTATATCTCTTTTTACTTTATTCAGTATGAACTTTATTATTAAATGGGATGAAGCTAGAGTACTTAGAAGAGTTAACAATTATGAAGACAAGTATTTAGCAGAAGCGCTTGAAATTCTAATAAGAGAAAACGGGAAGATCTTATTAATGATAGACCCCCGGAAAATGTCTCACCAGCATGGCGCTATGACTTTAGTATGAGCTCTAGCATTTATACAATATTTAGACGTTACAAGTAATATCTAAGTTTTTTTTTCTTTCTATTAATATTGTTTAAAACGTATACCTATTTGTCATTAATTATTGATTTTAAAAGAAATTTTTTGAATTTGTTCTAAGAATATCGTATAAGTTCTTAAGATGTTTGATACATAATTCCTTTCCGTAATATATGATGTATTGTGCTGATGATGGAATTTTCCAAAAGTACTTCACATAATAAACTGTTTTTATGTTGATTTCTGCTTATCAGTGCTGTATTAATTGGTTATTACATTGATTTATAAGATTAAGCAGTTATTGTTTAAGAGTAACATTACTTACAAGATATTTTCTTGCTAAGGTAGTCATTAACTTAGTTACCTTAATGTCAACTTGGTACTTGTGTAGCCTCTCTCTTAAATTAAATTTGGTTATTGCTGTTCATATGCCCCAGTGGATGCCCTAAATAGTTAATGACTACCTTAGCAAGAAAATTAGTTACCTTAATGTCAACTTGGTACTTGTGTAGTCTCTCTCTTAAATTAAATTTGGTTATTGCTGTTCATATGCCCCAGTGGATGCCCTAAATTACACTGTATTTCATGAGTATTATCAATGTCCAGTTTTGGATTTGTATGGTAAATGAGGAGGAGAGGTGGGACATTAATTAAGCATCTTCAGAAAAAAACATCCTAAACTGACTACAAAGAATGAAAGATCATAGTTTTAGCATTACATACAGATTTACCATATCTGAAGTCTTGGATAACTATTCTCCATAGTTTTGATGCCTATTTTATTATAAATATTAATAAAAGTTAAAGAACTGACTAAATCAGCTAAATGTTCTAGTACAATTAATAGGAATTAATAAACAAAGCAAAGAAATTTTAGATCTCTACCACCAAACTGAGATTTAGAGCATTATAGAAATATAGCTATGTAAGAGGGATATAGTTAGGAATACAAAATTTTCACAATAGAGGTAGTGGAGCTCGATTAGACAAGAATGAAATTCATCAAGTAGTAGAACAGGAAAATATGAAATTGACTATGCTCACTATTTGGGCTGTTTGAAGCTATTGTCAATAATGATAAATATTTGTCTGCTATGTGGATTCATTTAACGTCAAAAAAAAAAGTTATATAATAAAATTTTTCCCTTTTTCCACTTATAAAATCTGATGTGAAGATTTAGATAAAATATCCAATGGTTGGAGAGATGTTCTATTAGAGGGACTAAGTTAGGGATCAACAAGCAATAATCTGACACATTTTTATGACTACTACTGCTAGCAGACATGCACTAAAGAATAGGGAGGAAAAAATACAGTAACAAAGCAACTAAGGTGTCAATAGTACTTTTTGCTTTGCCTGTCCAAGAAATATGAGGTCCCTCTTGGTTGAATTCAATCATCATAATAGAATTTGGACTATTATCTTCAAAAATGAATTCTGAACCTTCTATGCCAACCCATCCTGAATATCCCTAATCATGGCAGCTATGAAAATCATGAATATCTTGGAGACTGCTCCCTCACCATTGCATTGTGAGACTGGAAACACATCAAAGGGATTCCTGCCATGAGATTCCCTTTCCCAGTTCAAAGCTTTAAACAGAAATTGCACATTATAGGAATGGCTGAGATAAGAAAACTATCCTTATTGAGATTCTTATTTAATATATCTTATACTGTAAAAATATGTATGTATGTGGGCATTTTTAAAGTAACAACTATTTGCAAATTTTACCCATGCACATTGACATGAGCTGCCCCAAGGTCAAATGCTATTTTTAGACTGTCAACTAATTTCACATTATGTGTCTAACCCATATTAACAACAATCAGGGGATTAACCATTTTCAAATCAACCAAACAACCTAGCCAAACTTCCCCTGGCAGACAAAGTCTAAATAACATTTTTATAACGATTATTTTTGAATTAAAGCTATGGTGCCACCATAGCTTTAATTCAAAAATAATCGTTATAAAAATGTTATTTAGACTTTGTCTGCCAGGGGAAGTTTGGCTAGGTTGTTTGGTTGATTTGAAAATGGTTAATCCCCTGATTGTTGTTAATATGGGTTAGACACATAATGTGAAATTAGTTGACAGTCTAAAAATAGCATTTGACCTTGGGGCAGCTCATGTCAATGTGCATGGGTAAAATTTGCAAATAGTTGTTACTTTAAAAATGCCCACATACATACATATTTTTACAGTATAAGATATATTAAATAAGAATGTATGTGGGGCATTTTTAAAGTAACAACTATTTGCAAATTTTACCCATGCACATTGACATGAGCTGCCCCAAGGTCAAATGCTATTTTTAGACTGTCAACTAATTTCACATTATGTGTCTAACCCATATTAACAACAATCTGGTTGATTTGAAAATGGTTAATCCCCTAACAACCTAGCCAAACTTCCCCTGGCGGACAAAGTCTAAATAACATTTTTATAACGATTATTTTTGAATTAAAGCTATGGTGCCACCATAGCTTTAATTCAAAAATAATCGTTATAAAAATGTTATTTAGACTTTGTCCACCAGGGGAAGTTTGGCTAGGTTGTTTGGTTGATGTGTCTAATCATCTAATAAGTTAGGAAGTTTTTCTTAGTGATTTTAAGGAAACATGTCAATTGCTAATCCTGCCAATTGTGAAGTATGTTCAGTTGTTAGATTTTTGAATACCAAAAAAATTTGACTTATCAAAATATATGGCAAAGGTATCATGAATGAGAGGAATGTGGTTTGTTTAATGGCAGATGGACAAATGTGCATGATGAGACACAATCAAGGAGAGACTGTCATCTCCAATGAGTTGAAAAACAGTCAAAACACACTTTCAGGAAAATAGGTACAGTGGGTGATCAGCTAACAAACATAATCCATTCTAAGATGATAATCATTGCTTTACCATAGGTTTTTATGGGAATTTGATTAATTCATTCGGGAGACCAAAAAAAAAATAAACGTAGTAAGAAATTATATAATTTTTGTATATATTATAGTTATTACATACAAATAAATATATATAGTCTTGCATTTTAATCTATTATGTTTATTTTCCATTAAAGAATCTGTTTAATATCAATTGCCTCCCAAAAACTCCTGAATAAGAGAGAGAAAGTGATTAATAGCATTGTCATGGTAGAGATCCCAAGCCTATTGACCTCATCCTGGTATGGGTGCATTCTAAGACCAAAATATTGTAAAATCTCTCGCTTATCTTCTTTAATAAATCTTTGATTTGGTTTAAGTTGTCTCCGAGTTCATTTTAATTGGGAAAAACTACTGTTCTCTCGTCCTTACCCATAAGTCCACGAGCGCGCAAGGCCTAAGCCTGTCATTTCCATAAGTCCACGAATGCGCAAGGTCTAAGCCTGTCATTCCGTTAGGTTAGTTAATATAAGTCCATGAATGCGCAAGGCCTAAGCCTGTCATTCCGTTAGGTTAGTTAAGGTTTCCATATCCTCGTGAGATATTTTTATCACTTATCTAAAATGGGTGTTGGCCAGCTCATCACAGGCTGGCCAACACCCATGATGGAGTTAACCAAATGGTTGAAGGATAAGGTTCAACAGGTTGGGCCGGACCCCTTCTGAAAAATTGGAGAAGTGGGACCTGGATCCTCCAGGATGGTAAGTCACAGCTTTACCATGCGGCCATCTGGCCAACTGTCATTCCGTCAGTCCGCAGGTCCCACAGTTTGTTTTTGTGAAGTGTTCGTTATCCAAACAGTTTGTTAACCAATCACCTACTGTACTTAACTTTTGAAGAACTTCACAAGCCATTTCCCAATATTTCAAGATCTGTTGTCTATGACATTGTCAGGAATCACTTCCAATATAGAACAATTTATGCCAAATGGATTCCAAGAATGCTCACAGATGAATATAAACAAAAATGCATGGCAGTGGCACTAATTTTTTGCAGCATTATCTTAGAGAAGGTGAGAAATTTTTGGACAGTATTATGATGGGTGATGACACAGTTTTCACACTACTCTCTAAAGTGTAAGCAACAGTCTCTTGATTGATATCACACAAATTCATTGCCAAAACCCAAAAAGTTCAAGCAGACACTTCAACCCTGGAAGTGAAGGCAACCATTTTTTTGGAACAAAAAAGTTCTTTTGATTGAATTTATATCTCATGGAGAAACCATCAATTTAGATGCATACTGCAAAACCTTGACAAGGCTATGATATGCTATTCAGAACAGTTAGAGGGGGATGCTTTCTCCTGAGTGTGTGTGTTCCATGACATATGCAAAAACTGTTGCAGAAATTTTGCTGAGAAATTGGTAACCATTCTCCTTACAGTTCAGACCTGGCCCCTTCTGACTTTTATCTTTCCTTCAATTTGGAGAAATTTTTGAAAGGATGATGAAGTGAAACAAATATCATAGGAGTTGGCTGCCAATCCATAACTATGGGTATCATCAAGTTGGTGTCTTGTTTAGACAGATGCCTAAATCTTTATGGCAATTAAGGCTGTAAATAGTTGTATCTCAAAAATTTTAATTTTATAAATTTTCATTTTTTACAGGAAGAAAAAAACTAGATGGTTACAAAATAGTTATAAGTTTTATCATCATCATCATTATTGTCGTCATTTTTACCATTTTAGTTTGGAACTATTAATAAATATTATAAAACTTATAACTATTTTGTAACCATCATCATCATTATTGTCGTCATTTTTACCATTTTAGTTTGGAACTATTAATAAATATAGTTCTAATGACTCAATATATTGTTCTTTCGCTAGCAAAAGGTCACCATGCAATTCAGGTGCTGATAATAAGATAGTTTGCACACATGAAAGATATTTCTAGGTTCTTTGACCCTATTCAAGTACTTTAAGTTGGAAGGATAGAACCCATATATTTGCCACAATATAATTCTCGGGAAAAATGTCTAATGCCCAGGAAAGAACCAAAGATGAAAATTAATACAGTGAAACCCCGATTTTGAAACTTTTCGGGGACCGGCCGGGAAAACGCACGAAACGGGAAACTCTGATGACGTCATAATAAAAAAAAGTTTGTTGAAATGTTACAAAAAATACTGTACATTATTAAATACTGTAATAGAATGCAAAAATAATATTAATTGTTTAAACTTTACGTCAGATAAATAATAGTGCACGTTATATATCGAGAAGCACGGAGTATTTTTAA
>AYEL01078901.1:0-18583 GCA_000484575.1 Olivierus martensii
AATTTCTTTTTTTACAACATCGAAACTAACCAGGTGGCATTCATAATTACAGTATACATTTTTAATTTTCTTATTTTAATGGATGATGAAATTTTAAATACGATTGTCGTTCCCTCGTTCCTACTTTATTTAGGCTATCTCCGAAATTACAAGTTAAGTTTTCTCATATTGCTGTCAAAAGTAAATTTACAGTTCTATTTCGAATACTGTTTATAAATAATTAATTTTTAACTACAAAACAAAAGTGAAAAACCAAAAATGGAATGACATTTCCGTAAAATTTTTGGATGTAGGAAGCGGGAAAAGTTATATAATTAAAACGTAGGAAGAGGGAAAGTTTTACATTGCAAGTATAGGAAAATGTTCGGACTTCCGAAAATAGACGTTTAAAGCGGGAAAGTCGTACGATACGGGAACGCACGAGCGGGGTTTCACTGTAATAAGGATTTATTTTAGAAAGAAGCAGGGTATGACCACTTGTCAGAAACTGACTTTCTTCTTTCTTTTTTAGTATAAAAAAACAAACAATAGGCAGGCAATCCATTTCTCCTCTCATTGAACAATAATAAAATTAGATTGCTTTTCATTGAACTAAAATGAAAGGAAATTGCCTTTTAATGAAAAAGAACAAGGGTTTTTGGTTTATAGTGTTTGAACAAGAAGGAACAAAAAGGAGGTTACCAGAGTGGATAATTCAGGCAATGCATACTCAGTGAATGACTTCCAAAGTTCTGACTTTGGAAGATCATTCACTAACTTTTATATATATATATATGAGAAAAACATTTGTTTTACTCCAGAAAAATTACTGGCATTTATACTTCATTAAAATCAGAAAATTATTTTCTTATGTTGATGGTATTCTATCAGAGATTTCTTTATAGTTGGATATACATAAAATTTTTTAATAGTTCAACAAACAGTTACTGTTTCAAATCTATGATGGAGCAGTCTGATATTGTCCTGCCCTTATAAACATACTGTGTCTTTAGACTACGCCTGTAGTCCTAGAGGTTCCATACCATATAAAAAAGTAAATAGCTTCATAATGCACCATCACTTCACCATCCACCAATGTTTTAATATCAACTGTTTTTCCCTCACAGAAATTGAAAAATTTACACCAATATTAAATTTTTCATATTACTGAATAGATGCTAATATTTGTCCATTAAAGTTTTCATAAGAAATTAATAAATCTTGGGTAATAATAATGTAAGATGTGTGATAAGATAGTCATCAGCATATCAAATATTTTAGTAATGATTGAAGCAAAAGAAAAATATTTTCTTACCATATTTAAATTGAAAGAATAGTACATATTTCCATGCTTCAATATAGTCTTCGTTATACCAGATGTGTGCAACTTTACCCAAGAGTCTTAAAAGTCTTCTCAATTCTTCATACTGGTAAAATTCAGATAAATTTTATTATAAGCTTCAGAATAGTATTAAATTTGTAATAAATTAGCATTACAAACTTACCATACCAATTTCTCTCATATTTCTCAAGATAACTGACCATAACTGCTTGTTCCAAAGTTTATATTCCAAACATAGGGAAGATGCAAATTGTAAAGCCTATTGTAAAAATTGTAAAAGTTATATTAACTTTTGCTTTAAACTGATGAGAAATTTTTCAATCAATTATTATTCTTTATTTACTATTCTCTTAATTATTTTTTGCTATATTAAAATTGAATTGATGTTCTGAGGATAAATTTTTCTCTGGAACTTAGAGATTAAATTATGGAAAGTAATAGGATTTTAATTTTCATTTCACAAACAGTTTAAGAACAAATTACTCCCTCTCATTATATGAGCTTATTATATCAGAATTTCACAATAATAATAGGTTGTGCAATATAGTTATAAATTGTTTCAGAAGACATGTTTCTTCAAAAATATTCTAATAATGCTTTTTATATCTTCCATCAATGAAAAAAATATGCAATACTATATCTAATTGATAAAGAAACCTAGCAATTATTATTGAACCCAGTGTAATTCATCCTCAATTAAATTTTGTTTCAGTGCTATTTGTTTATGCCAACATGACATAAATAAATACTGAGTGTAAAATACTTATTTTCTTAATGCAGAAATAATGTAATTTGGGTAATAATCTTTCTTTACAAAGAATATTGTAATTAAAAAATTTGCCATAAGGAATACATAAAAGAAATTATAAATTCTTGTTGCAATTGATGAAGGATTTATAACAATATATTTGGTCTATAGTTTTATTTTGAAATCTCTAATTTTCCAGTTTAATACTTTTAATGATATTTCTATAACCAATCTCAGTTTCTATATGGCAATATGCTAAACAATGTTTTTAATGAAATGATTTTACAGAATATTTCTAGTAAAGAAATTGCTATTAAAAAGACAATTTCTTTCAAAAACTATAATATTAATTACATATTTTTATATGTTAGATCTTTTCACTTGTTAAGATCTCAAGAAAATTAGCAGTAGATCAAATGATTCCACAATTAAGCATGTTGGAAGAT
This sequence comes from Olivierus martensii, assembly GCA_000484575.1. Lineage (NCBI taxonomy): Eukaryota > Metazoa > Arthropoda > Arachnida > Scorpiones > Buthidae > Olivierus > Olivierus martensii. Next base: position 2,516 of record AYEL01078901.1, read on the forward strand.
TAATTTGGAAACTAAGTTAAAACATTTTTAAAGTCAGGAGTGTGAAGTTACTTTGTTTGTTAAATAAGTGAAGAGAAAAAGAGAATTGAACCCAAAGCTTTCCTTTATTCTATCTGTTATTTAAGTGCAATTATTCAATCGTAAATCTAGTTCCAATTACACAAACTATTCTTAATTAAAAACAAATGTATTTATTCCATAATTACAAAGTTTTTTATTTAAACATGCATTTATTAATAAGTACATGTAGCTCAACATAACTAATTTATATTACCCTTAAAAAGCTATGCACAAAACTTATAGAAACAAATGAAAAATATATATTATATATAATTAGTTGCATTTATAAAATTATTTACTAAAGATGAAAATTTTCATATTAAAAAAATTTATACACAATTACAAGTAATTCCACACCTGCTGGAGTTTACACTGTCTATACAAAAACACAAGCCTTTAAAGCAGGTAGACGACGATAAGAAACACAAACAAACTCAATTAAAAAGTTTTCGATCAGTTTATTGACCCACTTCAGTAACTTACACAAAGTCAAAATAGAATAATTCTTAAACCATTTATACACAATGTGTCCTTTAATGGTCGGAACAAACTCAAACTATAAATTTTACATAAAAATAAATGAAAAAAGTTTTTATATTCATAAGCCCAAAAATACCACATTTAAGAAAAATATACATATTTTATAGTAGTACTTTTTCAAAGATCATAAAGGAACATGTGTTTAATCAATGAAATAAATTTAAGATGGAAAAAATTTTTTTTAAATGTTAATCTGCAGTGTCAAAATGAAGAAAAATTAATCAGCTTTAATTAATGAAATGAATTTAAAAAAAACAAACAAATAGGATAACCCCAGATTATTTATTTTTCAATAATATATTACATTTCGTAAATTTGTAATTAAAGATCCATTTCTATTTTGATAAATGAAATAAATCCTCTGGATTTTAAAATTAAAACAAAAATTTTTACTTCAACAAAAAATTAGCCAGATTGTTTATATAAAACAACAAAATGCTGATCCATGGCAGTGCTCTAATTTTGAGCCTGTTGCACCATGGCTGGGCAGCAATGTGCTACTGGATTTAAACTTAGTATATGAATACTTTATCAATCTAATAGTAATTATGGTTCTTATAATTGTTTATGTTAATTTAACTTTTGTAAAGTATTAATCATGCTTTAATATCAAAAAGTCAATAAATTATTCTTTAAAACCATAGAAATAATTAAATGAATATTACTTTATGTAAATTTTTTTATATTCAGCTAAAACTAAATTCAATCTAACATATGAACTGTTTAAGAAAAAGATTATTAGACTTTGTAATAGCTGATTCATATATTGAAAAACATACTTTTAAGTAAATTTTATTGGTATTCAGAATATCAGATATGATATTTATATGTATTTTAGTAAAATTAAATATATATGTTTTACTTCTACTATACCTTAGAATAGTGTCCATTAAAAGTAAGAATTGCTTCTATCAGTTCTACTTTATCCATTTTCTCAAAACTATCAGCTGTATGAGGAATATGCAATTTTTCCAATTCTGCTAAACAGTATAAAACTTTAAGCAATTCCCATAAATCTCCACTCTTATAACCACTTATTGCTGTTATGGTGTTTGTATCAATAATAGAAAACAAGCATCGAAGAGCTCGTGCACGGTAACTGTTACTAGATAATGTATTCTAAAAAAATTAATGATTTTTATATAATACATAAAATAATAATATATATAAATAGATGCCAAACTGTTTACCTTTAAACCAATGTTTAACAAATGAATGGTATTATCTTCTGTATTTCCCTGATGAAGTAGATGTATCACTCTGATTTATGTATATAAAAAAAAAAAAAAGACAATGTGATAAAACATTTTAATGCAGTTTATAATACAGAAATAATTCTTACTTTTGTAAATTAATCTCATCTTTATCTTCATCATCAGAAAAATCAAGCATATCAAATGTAAAACTCTAAAAGAAAAATTTTTTTTTCAAATAAATATATCACTAGGGAAGAAAAACACTACTACCAACCTCATCAGCAGATTGTGAACCAAATACAGTTGGAATGAGAAATCGATTCATTAAGTTAGAGTATATTGTTGATAAATCACATTTATTCAATTCTGCAATTCTTTTACATGCTTGATGTATTACTATAAAATTTAAAAGTATGATGTGATTTTTATTATTAAAATTTCTATTAAAAATTTATCATCATTCATAATCTTATTTTAATCTTAAAATATTTGACTATACTTTTTACTTTACAACTGAATATAGATAAATACACTGGTGTTCAAAGAACATGCATCATCAGATTATTTGGATAATATTTGCAATTTTAAGTATAAGATAATATTTCTTATTGAATGCATCAGATTGAAATACATAAGTGATGATGTAATATTGTATCAGATGTTACTTTCAGTTAAATAGATACACTTTGCAAAAGTTGCAATCATTCCTTGCTTGCATTAGGAAGGCAGCAAAATGAAAAGATAATAATTTTGTCTTAAATATTAATAAATAACAAATTTATCTTTTGTTTATATTTCTAGTTGTGATATTAATCGTTAATGTAATATACCACTGTGAAGAGAGTTAGAAATGAGAGATTCCCTGATGATGCACCTTCTTTGAATAGCAATGTACTTATTAGAGAAACTGTTTCCCTTATTCATTACAACTTTATCAGATACCGTAAACTAGGGTGACTTAGGCCCAATTTTGGAAAAGTGTTTCTGTTTTAAATTTATCACCAATTTTTAAAAATGTAACAAAAAACAATAAATAAACAAATGTTTTTTATGACATCTTTAAAAATTGGTGATAAATTTAAAACGAACACGTTTCCAAAATTTTGGGCCAAAGCCACCCTAATGGTTAAGTCACCCCAGTTTACGGTATTTAATTAATAGAAATTTAATAGAGGAATGAATCTCAGCCAATCAGAGACTGAACAGATTTCTTTTTTTTTTTACATTTTTAAGATGTAGATAGATAATAATAATAATTTTAAATATACAATAGGTACAAATTTTATACACTTAATATATATTATTATTACTATTATTAAATAAGTATTTGCATTATATAATGGCATTCCAATCATTATTTTGTAAAAAGTTTTTTGTTCACTCAAAAATATCTATGGATCTGATGATTATGAAATATTAAATTAAAACTATTTCACAAAACATACTATATAATGCATACAGATATTTGATGGTCACAGTCTAACCTGTTAAATTCTATTAGATATTTAATAGGTTAGACTTATTTTATATCAATATGCATTTAATTCCATTATTGATATTTTATTTATCAATAAACTTTGTGACATATTAAAAACTTTTGTTTTAAGCAGAAGGAAAAAAAAAATAAATACATAAATCACCATAAACATTTTCTGATAACAATGCTTAACATTACTTTTTGCATTTAAAATCACATTTTATATTTCTAGACTGTATAAAAAATATTTCACTCAGAAAAAAGAGAAATAATGAAAATCAGATGACAATGTTTTATCTGTCTTTTTTATATAAAATTTTTATTTTAATTAACAAAGTTTATTTGTTAATTACATTCTGTTATATGTGTATTTAATATTTGTGATAGAAATGTTTAAAGGGCATAACAAAAAATTTAAATAATTACAAAATAGTAATTTCTCACCCAAACCTGTTTTTGTGTGGTTTTTTTACGATTTTTTTGTGTGGCATATAAAAAAAATTCCATCAAATGCACATTATGAATAAAAATTATTTAAAAAATATAATTAAAAAAAAAACAACAGAAGACTGTCAAAATAACATGCAAATTAAAAAGAATCCAACACATGGCCCACTCTCAAACCTGTTTTTGTGTGGTTTTTTTACGATTTTTTTGTGTGGCATATAAAAAAAATTCCATCAAATGCACATTATGAATAAAAATTATTTAAAAAATATAATTAAAAAAAAAACAACAGAAGACTGTCAAAATAACATGCAAATTAAAAAGAATCCAACACATGGCCCACCCAATATTACTGTAATTGTACATTTTGCATCATTTAGTAACAATAGTTGATAACTCTCCTGTGATTAATGTACAGTATATACCTCTTGACTGAAAAATGTTCTGGTGTGTAAATTCAATTTTTCCTTGTTTGGAAAACCAATTTCTAGCTACATCATGAGGTTTTTGAGGTTTGAATTACATATTTTCTATGTGGAACTTTTTTTATGCAGTGTCTATTTACCACATAAAAAAAATTTTTTTTAAATGTGTTGCAAACGATATATTTTATAGCTGCTACTGAAGTTTCAGGATATTTTTTTTTTTATGTGATCCTTCATCCTTATCCCCCGCACAAAAACAGGTTTGAGTTTACATTGCACAATAATCTATTTCAGTTTTGATAAAAAATTTTAAAAAGTAAAAAAAAAAAACAAGATTTGAAATGTCATTCCAATCAGTAACTGTAAACTGAATGCATTGCACTGTGACCACTGATTAAAGTGTTTATATAAATAACAGAAAACTAAACCCTTTTTTTTAGGAATGCTTAAGAGGTGTGTCATATTACTTTATCATGGATTTGTGGAAGGGTTGTAGAACAACACACACAAAAATTGGCAAATTCAGAGGAGGCCATGGTTGGCACTACCTTGGTGAATACTGAAAACATTTCTATTTAATAAAGTTGTTTTTCAATATTTACTGCAGAAAGTGCAGTTTTAGAGACTTCAATTATTTTGTAGTTAAAACAGTTTTCAGTGGAAGATTTGCTTTCCCTAAAGACACACAGAGTTATCTGTTGTTTAAGTTACTGAAATTTGTAGATTTTTAGATATTTTTTTTAGAATAAGCTTTCTAAAAATTGAATAATCAGGATTATCTGCTAATCTAATTTAAATAACTGGCCTAAATACACTAAGTTTAGCAATTGTAGCTTTTACTATATAGGAGATTGCTGAACACAATCAAAAATTTATGATAATTTCTGTTTAATATTTTATGAAATATATTTTTCGTACTACATGTCTTTGTGCTAGCTATATATCTATACATTGTGCTAGCTATCTAGTCAAATTCTTTCCTAGTCATTTGTAGTGAATTAATGACATGTTATACAACCCTGGTATAGTTAGCAGTATAAGTGGATGAGTGAATATCTATATTAAATAGTCATATTCATTAGATAAAATTTAGCACTGCTTATTTGCCAAGAAACTATGGTGACTTGAAAAATTAGGCAGTTCTACTAATAAATAATCTTGCAATTTTATACTTGAACAATATGAAGTAGAAGAAAATAATTGATTTTCTTTTATTATAAAAATAAAATAGTTTAGATTACATAATAAAATACTTGATTTTATTTAAAAGTACAGTCAAACCTCTTTAAGCTGCCACTATCGGTTTGTAGGTCCTCTCTGGCGGTAAAGGAGAGTGGCGGTTTATGGAGGGTTTATGGTAACATGTGAGAAAACATATATAGACTAGAATGACATTGTTTCATTTAATTAAAGGTGATCAGAAATATATTGCTGAGTAGCAGAAGGATTTTTATTTTTATATTCACAAATTAAAATCTTTTCGTGAACATCAAATGTCGTTTTTGACATTTTTCCGAGTAAGAAACAGCAACGATACTCACAACAGTTGATTTACAAAAAAAACGGTTTAAACTGTTTTTCTTCCGCAAAGTCAAGGTTATGGCTCTCCAGTCTTCTCCTATTTTAAACGGTTATTTAGTAAAATTCCGTTTAAAGTTTTGGAATAGCTCATTTTGAAAACAGGGATGTGAATAGTCACAGGCACGAGATTAGTTTAATAAATGTTAACAGATAAATTACTTAATTGCCATCTTCTCTAGTTTCTATTTGTGTTGGCTGACCTCGCCATTCGATTGTTTTGGCGGTTTAAACAACTGATTTGTCTACTAATGAAATGGTTTTGCCTCCAGAAATGAGTGGCGGTTGGCGATTAGTGAGGTGGCGGTTTATAGAGGGAATTTTATGTTTTAATATAAAGGAGGAGATTTGTTATTGCTTTCATCATGCAAATAGAGGATGGCGGCTTAAAGAGGTTTGACTGTATTTTCAATTTTACTTTCAACTTTTTCATTATAAAAATTATGAAAAATTCAGCCACAAAATCAACATTAATTCGACTCAGATAATACAGAACCTTAGTTAAACAATATTTTGCTGTATAAGATGAAAAAGATATTGCCAACATTGAAACACTTCAAAAGCCTTTTTTATTATTATATAGAGAGAGTTAATATATTGTTTTTTTCCCCCCCATTTTCCAGAGAGAAAAACAAAAGAAAAAATAATAAAAGTGGAAAAGCCTTTTCCACTTTTGTTATTTTTTTCTACTGTTCATTCTTTATTAATAGAAGTGTTTTCAGTGAAACACAAGCAGATTTAAAATAAGAATAATAAGAAAAAAGTTCTTTTACTTTATATACTTCTAATTATCCAGATTGCAGATTAATCAACAACCTGGAAGTGATGTTTTATCTTAGCTGAGATAGCTGCAAGATTTTTAAATGCTCCAGATTCATTTCTTTATTATATCTTAGATAACTGCTAATCAAAATTAGAATCAAATTAAATGATTTATTAATTAAATGATTCCTAATTTTCAAAATATCAAAATATTGAAATAATTTCTTGCTGCAAATATGAACATGCCTGAATTCCTTTTTTGAATATTTGCATTTATGCAATTTATTTTTTAATATTAAATGCATATTATCTACAATTCCACTTTTTTTTTAATATATTACAGATTATCTGAGATAATTAATTTCCTGACTGATCTAGTTAAATTGAAAGTCTACTATATATCCATCATATTAAATATATTTGATTAAAGAACTAAGAGTTAGAGCCGTATTTAATCTGAAGACAAAGCAATTTTCTTGAACTTCAATAAAATGGATTCAAGAGTATCTGGCCATACATGAAATATGTTTTTAAATGGACTAACTGTCATATTGGAAATAAAGTTTTTATTCTTGAATACTAATTGAAAATTACAAATTAACCTTAAAAAGGGATGTTTAAATAGAAATCACAAACCAAAAGGTTTTGAAGTTAGTTTGATTGATAAATATGGTGTAAACTGTGAAGACTACAGGGGAAATCATAGGTCATTTCAAATGTGTTTTATAAAACTTTGAGTTATTCATAACACAAAAATCCAGTCAATGCTGCCATTCCATTAACACTTGGTTGACAATGGCAAGATCAATCTGCTGACAAGCATGCCTGATTCTGGATGTCAGTGCTACAGATTAAAAATTTACCTGAATAGAGAAGAAAATAAAGGAATTCACTATGATTCCAGACTTTTGGGATACCCCATATTTATTTTAATTCATCAAGATATCAGTATTTATAAGTAAATTTTTATACACATTCCATTATTTATTTCTGTACAACTGATAAATGGTCCTATCACCTAAAAACTTTTTGTTATAGAAACTTTCATTGAAGTTATTTGAATCTGTTAAAATACTAAAACAAGAGGAAAATTTTTCAAATATGAATTTTATTCATTCATCATGCTACTTAAATAAATTAAAAATTTGAAAGTTACTTGATATTTAGAAGCAAACATTATTACTTGATATTTTTTTAGTGCAATAATAGTACTGTGTTTAGGAAGCCTAAACTATATATGCCACAAAACTGGCTTGAAATTTTAAATGTGATTTTAGATATAACTGAAGTTACAATAGTACTCTTTAATTTTACTGATATATATCATATTTGTATACAGGATATTTTAAAATGAAATTAAGAAAATTAATACTTCTATACTTTTCAGAATATAAAAATTTTACCTTTGCTTTTCTTAAAAAATACATTGTGATTTCCAACATCTTCCCACATATTAATTATTAACTCAGTTGGATTATTTGACAAGACTGCATATTCTGTTTTATTGAGTGAAAATGTATTAAGTATATCTTCCATTGCTAATTTATGATATTTTAAATTCAATTTATGAATAGAAGATTTCAATACAGATTTATCTCTACAGTTTTCCATCCAACTTTCAGCAAATTTAATAAATAACTTTGCTGCTAATGTTCTTGTTTGACCTAAATAATTAAAGTGAACATTTAATAAACAAGGATTTTTCAAAATTTAACAAGTGACATAAAATAATTTATTTACCTGTTGGTAATTTTTCTATTATCCAATTGAAACAGGCAATAGCTTTATCTGAACTAGTAATTTGATTAAGTATTTCCAGATCAGATAGAAATCTATAATCAGGAGGTCTATAATCCCATTTAGTATAAATATTCTCATGGTTCTTATTCCAAGTCATAACTGTTTTCTGTAAGGCTACAACAACTAAATCATCTTTAGAAACCTATAATAGTTAAATAAAATTAATTATATTAATTTTTCTTTGAAATCTTGAAATTTGTTTTTTTTTTTTTTTAATTTTCAAATCAAATAGAAATTTTAAAATCCAACCTGTATTAATGAGCTAACACTCAACCACATGTTAACAGTAGCAATGGATAATTCACTGTCTGAAAAAATTAAATTCAAGTACAGATAAAACCCAATTCTAGTGAAAATTTTTATATACAATAGTCAAAAAAATTAAGAAATAGGCATATTATTAAAAGAAATAAATTGATGAAATGTGATATTTTTTTTAATTGACTGTTGTTATTATCTGGATAACCCAATTTTACATATATTAGTGATCAAACAATCAGTTCTCTTCAGAACTCTTTTTCAAACATATCAATTATTTGGAATGATTATGGACAGAGGGTTAAAATTATATTATCAAATTTTCAAAGTTTTTTACTGCTTATTTTAACTTATTTAATTACAACTATAATCTATAGAATATTGAACAGTTCTATTAAGTGAAAAATAAATTTTTTATCTTTATTTCCAAAGAACTTTCAGTTTTATTAAGCCATCCTCAGCAGTTCTTTATACCAGTGCTTCTCAAAATGTGGGTCACGATCCCATATGGGGTTGCATAACAAAATTTTGGGATTGCAGAAATTTTAGCAAATGTTTTAATTCACATCCCTAGTTTACATACCCATATAGCTGGGATCGAGAAAATATTTTCTCAGGTAAAAGGGGTTGCCAAGTGAAAAAGTTTGAGAAGTGCTGCTTTATACTAACAAGAACATATCATTAGAATACATTTAAAATTTCCAAAGAACTTTCAGAAAAATTAAGCCAAAAGTTCAGAAATAAAGATAAAAAATTTATTTTTCACTTAATAGAGCTGTTCAATTATTCATATAGATTATAGTAAAGAAGATAGTGAAAGTAAAAAGTAAGATTATAAACATTGTAATTACAAGTAGCCAATTAGCAGAAATTAATATACTTGAAGGCAAATTACTTTATTAAATACAAAGTAGCACTTTCGGAATTTTTATATTCCTTCTTAGGCTTCACACAACAAAAACAAATTAGAATTATTTTTGTGTAAAGCTGAAGAGGGAATATAAGAATTCTGGAAGTGCTGTAAAGAGGTTAACTGTGGCCTGTCATGTTTTTTTTTATTATACTCTTTTATTATTTATCGTTATTTTCAATATTATCTAACGTATTATATTTTAGTTTAAGAGTTGACTTGCTTCCACATTCTCTGTCATAGTAGTTAACAATCACGTGTTACGGAATCAGAATCCGTCTTCCGAAAGAGCTTTCTCAGCTAGTGACGTCATCTAATCTGAATAAATCTACCACTGAGTCATATGAGAATATAAGAATAATCTCTTATCGATGTTTTCTTCAGAATATAATTAAATTGTAAAGAGGATAACATGAATTGATTACTCTGTAAGCTAATAAATTTGATATTGTGATGCGAAATTATGCAAATGAGCCAACCTCGGGACTGTAATCACTTAGTATAAAACCACCCATGTCCGATGACACGGTGAGGTGTTGTATTGACGTAGGGTTGGCTAAGAGACAATTGAGTTTTTCGTAAAGGTCTATGATTACTTGAAGTTTGTATTGGTGGTGGAGATAGTAGTATTTAAGGTTTATTTCTTGTGAATAATTGAATTTTTGGATATCTGAGTTGGATTAAATAAGTTTTGTTGATTAATTGATTGTTGCTTTATTAGTGTTTTAATAAAGCTTTAATTAACACTTTTGTAAGTGTTGTGAGTTTAATAAATTATATTTTTTGTTATTTAACTTGTCTTGAGAATTTATTCGATTTATTAGTATAAGTTTCGAACATCGTTTTTTTTGTCTAGATCTAACACTTATTTGATACTTCTAGTTATAAGTTCCGGTTTCGTTTTTGCCGGTTAGATGTTAATTCCTGATAAATATAATCAAATACAAAACAATCTAAGTTAGAAAGTAGAAAAAGACCTGAGTTCAGGTCGAACTCTGGATTTGCAAAGTTGTTAGACCATTAGGTTTAGTTTATAATTATTATATTATATAAATAAAACTTTGAATATATAAATTCCTGCTAATTGGCTAATTGTAATTAAATATATTATCAAAGTTATTTTCAAAGACATTTATTATCAGAGAAATTCAGAAATTTGAATAGTTGAAGCTATAATTTTAATTGATGCATCATCCAGAATCATCATCTATTGCTCTACCTGTTAAATTTCATAAAAATTTGTTGTTTTGAAAATTATTTTAATATCAGGAGTTTTTAAAATTGCTGAAGTTAAAACAGCAGGTTTTCAAAGATTAAAATTATGCAATGTTGAAGTGATCTTTAATATTCCTATTAAATTTCGCAAAATATACTAATTCATTCAAAAATTAGAGAAAGTTTTAGAGTTATATGGAGATCATTTATATCATACACAAGTCATATAAGACCATTATGCTGTATTTTTCTTTGGAAAATGATCTAAAAATATACCTGCATTTATAGTAATGATTTCTCTCTACAAAAGATTTGAAAACTTCAGGAAATTATCTGTATTTTATTTCATCATTGCTATCTATCTACTTATGGTTACCAATTATACCACAAGTTATCCTCAACTTATATATATATATGGATTATTCAATGAAACCTTATGCAAGTCAAAATATATAAATATTGACCTATGGTATATATAAAATATACCTATGGTACAAATGTTCAAGTTACAAATATAATTTGCAGATAAGTTTTATTTGTGACTCCAAGTACTGAAATAAATTTATGCACTGTTTTGCAATATATTTCATAATTGGCCAATTAGAAAGTTCTTATTTTACAGATTTCAACAAAAAGATGTGTTTATAAAATATTTTGGAGTAATTGTTGACATCTTGAAATACTGTCATAATATATTGACTCTATAATTTTAAATAATATTGGTTGCTAGAGCATTCTTTATCATAATGTTTGAAATTATTGAAGATCTTTTGAAACTGCAACATTCAATTTTTGAATATTTGTAAGTATGAATGTTCATAAATTTCTTGGGTTGCATTTCCATGCACCAGAAGATCTTTTTACAGTCCCATTGAAGAAGATAGTCTTTTGTGATTAAAATGGGACTCTTATGAGACGATCCTGTTGGGGTTCACAATAGACAATTGGTGGTCATGGTGATAGGACTGTTTAACGCCCCCTTTTCCTACATCTACAATGTTCATAAATTGTTGAATTGCTTGCCACCTTGGAGGCCAAATTCAATTCTGAGTCTGGGATTGGTAACCATAATTTAGATAGATTATTTGTATTTCATCACTAGTAGACCAGTTGCAGCTATGCCAGCAATAAAAGAATGTCGATGATCGATGAATGATTTTATAATTTAATGATTTCAAAATTATCTGCTTAGGAGACAATCTTTTTGGAATGAACTGTACAATATATAAAGATAAAATGAATATACAATGCATCGGAAACCAGCATTAGCGTGTCATCTCTGTACGTTGTCATTACTCAAAAGGCTTTAAACAAATGTTCGAGAAATGTTGATTAGCTATGAAAACGTCACGAGTGACCTTGATTTAACAACCTCTTCAAAGATTGTATCCAGTGACGTCTTATGAAATGGTCACAAGACTAGAGAAATTGCATCTGACGTCAGATCGCAGTCAATGCCATCAACTAGTTTGCAGCTGGCCTTAGGCAACAAAGTTGATAGTTTATAAATAAATAAAATCCAGTTGTGGTTGTTTATTATGAGAACTGCATGCATTGGTCCCTTCTTACTGTTTCTAATACACATTTCCAGGCTGTTAGTAGTTTTGTAGCCATTCTGTCATTTAATAACTTTTTATCTTTCCGTTTTGTGGAGACATTGGAAATACTGAAAAAACAAAGATAAAAAGCTATTAAATGACAGGATGGCTATGAAACTACCGACAGCCTGGAAATGTGTGTTAGAAACAGTAAGAAGGGACCAACACATGTAGTTCTCGTAATAAACAACCACAATTGGATTTTATTTTATTTATTTATAAACTATCAACTGGTGGCCTAAGAGACAGTAACTTAGCAGCGATCTTTTTTGTTTTTGTTGTTTTTTTGTTGTGATTCTGTACGTGAATCGTTGGAGATTCAAATCAGTTTTAGAATACCTGGCTTGAAGATGGTATTGAATACTGAAAACGTTAGCCAATAGATACTGTAGTAGTAAGAGAGTTTAAAATAAATTTCAGCTGCAGTAAGTGCTGTTGTTTTAGTAGTATTATTAAAGAGAAAAAGCAGTTAGTTAAAAAATGTATGAAGAAGAGCAGAGCCAGCTGGAAAGAATCTTAACCTTTAGCGCTCCAACGCCTAGCTATGCTAGACACGCCTGCTCCGTCTAACGCTCCAACGCCTAGCTATGCTAGACAAAGTTTAAGACCCAAAAACTTCGTAATTTTTGCGTAAATCGAGAAAAAATGGTTAAAATCTCAAATTCTATCATATTTTCCATATTTATCATATAACACACACAAAACTTTATTTTCAGTAACGTTTTGTGTGTGTTATATGATAAAGTGGCTTGCTCGTGTATGCTAGTATTAAGATTCTTTCCAGTCAGAGCCTTTAAGAGCAGTTAAAAAGTCGTACGCATTTAGCAGAGCCAGCTCGTAGAAGAACAGCTAAAAAAGGAATACAGAATCCAGAGCAAAAAATGAAGAACTTTGAGACATGGAAGTTTCTAGAAGAATGTAGAACGAAATATGTCTACCCAATGTCAATACACAAAATCAGATTACCGGTTGCATCGAAAAAAATTCTGAGGAATATGAAGAAAGTATGCCTAAAAGTAGCCATTACCGATGCCAAAAGGAAATACTTTAAAACATTACATCTAGTAGAACATTGTAAAACCAGCCTGATGCAGCTTGCAGATGCTACAGTATTTATAAATGAAATAAAGGATGAAATGAAAACCCTAAAGGCAGACTTAAGAAGGAAATACATTAGCAAGATCAAATGGATTTTTAAATACCAACTCCGACTGCATATGAAAACACAAGTCAATCTTAAGCAAGCAGTGACCATAATTGGAGATATAAATGTACCGCCATACGTGGAGCAGATATTTAGAAAAGGCCCCCTCGTGTTCTATATTGTTAAAAAACACCATAGTTGATGACATTCCGGAAATAGAAGACATGCTACATAATGTAGGGAATTGAAAAAGGATAGAATGAGATGGACATACATAAACTAAAGAATGAGCACTAGACAAGACAGAAAGAAAAAGAAAAATGCAAATGACATGCACCTCATTAAAAATCTAATCTCTTAACTTAATAGTAACAACCTTACCATAACGAGAGAAGATAAGACAAGGAGAATGGTTCCAATGGACCGGAATTTGTACGATTCATTCCTTGAGACATATATCAACCAAACTCAACTGAAGATACAGTTTTGTGTAGAACTGATCCTACACAAATGGCAAACATAGTAAGCAAAATTACTAAGCATAAGTTGTTCCCAGATGTATGGAAGCCCGTTAACAGACGACCAATCGTTGAAAAAAAGGGCTTCACTCACATATAACCTAGAGAAGGTAATAGCCAAGTGGTGCACAGTGGTATTAGGAGAGACTGATATGTTGTCAACTGTAACTACAAATGTATTGGCAAAAATACGTAATTATTAAATGGAACCAAGGGACATACTTGCGACGTATGATTATGATAGCCTGTACCCATCTTTATACCTTGAACCAACCAGCTTGGCTTTCTATAAGTTTATGCTGGATAATATACCAGAGAACCCAGAAAAAAGCACCACTTTTAAGAGAAATAGCCTACACAATTTGTTATGACTCTTATTTTAAATTTTGAAATAAGATCTAATGAGCAAATGAGGGATGTACCCATAGGGAGCCCCACAGCAGGTGCCCTAACCAAAATACTGTTGAGAAATATAGAAAACCAACAGATACAAAGGTTTCAACCGACCTTGAAGTTCTATATAAGATTCGTTGATGACATCCTGACAGTATGGACTAGTGAAGAAGGAATACATGACTTTGAGAAAGAATTCACTTTAGGGGCTTATGGATTAAAACTAAGAAATGAACAACTAGATAAACATAAAATACACTACCTAGATATTGAAGTATCAGTAGACAATGGGATGATAAGAACAGCAGTATACAGAAAGCCAACTTATGAACCAATATTAATACCCAATTGGTCCCAGGACCCAATAAAATATAAAAAAGCATCATTTAGGTATTTCTTTAGAAGGACTATTCTATACAATACAGATGAGGAAAGGTTGAAGCAAGAGCTCGGCTACATTGTACAAATAGGAAAACAACATGGTTACAGCAAGTTGTTTATATTGACTATATATGAGAATATAAAACAGTCTTGCAATAAAAGAGAATGAAAACCCACAAACAACAAGTCAGCCAGCACAATCCAGGCATCACGAGAGGTATCTAACTGTACTGCATAACCAAAGAAGATACAAAGTTGCAAATAAAATTGCTAAAAAAGTCAACATAAAAGTAACAACATTAAGGGAGTCCACAGTGTTCAACATACTAAGAAATGAGAAAGACCCATGGAAAGAGACTGAAAAACAAGGAGTTTATGAAATACCAGTGGTAGACCAAAAAACACAACAAGCTGCATCATAAATAGGAGTGACCAATCAAACCCTGGCTCAAAAGGTTGCAAGAACATAAGATGGATATAACCAAAGCTAGAATCAACACAGCCTTAGCAATGAAAGCATACTTGACGGACTTAAATATACAGAAGGAAGATGCCAAAATAATAAAATGGGTCAGAAAGAAAACCCAAGCATGCACAGCGGAGACATTGGAAATACTGAAAAAAACGGAAAGATAAAAAGCTATTAAATGACAGGATGGTTATGGAACTACCGACAGCCTGGAAATGTGTTAGAAACAGTAAGAAGGGACCAATGCATGTAGTTCTCGTAATAAACAACCACAACCAGATTTTATTTTATTTATTTATAAACTATCAATTGGTTGCCTAAGAGACAGTAACTTAGCAATGATCTTTTTTGTTTTTGTTGTTTTTGTTGTGATTCTGTACGTGAACCGTTGGAGGTTCGAATCAGTTTTAGAACACCTGGCCTGAAGATGGTATTCAATACCGAAAACGTTAGCCAACAGATACTGAAGTAATAAGAAAGTTTAAGATAAATCTCAACTGCAGAAAGTGCTGTTGTTTTAGTAATATTTCCAACATTCCTCAATGTGTGACAGTACATTAACCTTCCACAACAGATTTTTCAGAGAAGCCGGCTTTTATGAAGCAATTCTGTATTGTTATTTCCGCTACGTCATTTTGCCACACTTTTGCTAATTCACACTCTGAGATTAATTACATTGTTAATGGGTTGATCATTTTCAAGTACAAAAATTAGTTTCTTGAGAATTTGTTTTCGGTAATGCATTTTAAGATTTTTTTATTACGCCTTGATCCATTGGTTGTAATTTTGACGTTGTGTTTGGAGGAAAAAATACCAGGTTCACATTTGTTAATTTTTTTGTTATAGAAGAAGGATGTGCAGGACAGTTGTCTACGAAAAGAACAACTTTTCTCTTCT
>AYEL01078902.1:0-28063 GCA_000484575.1 Olivierus martensii
GTCCGGTTTTACTAACCGAAAATTAACGGTAATTTGTTAATTGACATCATAAAAGGAGCTTTGTTAGTAAGACTGATCTGTGTTTACAACTCGCGCTAATCGAATCTTTTCTCGCACTAACCGAATAACGGTATCAATTTTTTAAGTCGCGCTAATCGAGGCCTATCTGTAATCTCTAACAAAATATTTTTTATCCATATACAGATCTGAATTATAATGCTATTTTATTGCTTTATTGGAAAATGCTAATATCTAATGTAATCTTTTAATGAAATTATATTTTTGGATCTATTAGTTTTAGTAAAATAATTGATATAAATCATATAAAAACATTTATAATTGATGCATTTTTAAGATGGAGAAAATTAAAAAATTTAATTCTATAAAAATTGATTCTAATTATTTGCAAAAATACACTAAATCTAAAGCTTTTAAAAATTAAAGATAAATTTTAAAAGTAACATTTGAAGAATATTTATTATTTAAGAATTATAAATTACCGGTAAGTCAAAAGGATTGGCATGTTTTGCTTAAATTCAAAAATCACTGGGCATTTAGTAGCTTTGAAATTCAAAATTAAATGGTAAAAAATAGATAACAACTAATCTCAAATATTGTATTATAGTTATGGTGACCATAAATCCTTTATTTAAGAGGATAGTCCTTTATTTCACTTCTCTATTCTTTAGATTTATTTATTTTTTCTAAAATGGCCATTTTGTTCTTTATTTTGTGAATCAAAATAGTAAATTCAATAACAGTGCACAACACAGTCTAATAAAAACATAACACTGTCATTTTCTGTGACAGTTTCATGTTTCATGTTTTTGTGTCATTTATGAAAAGATTGAAGAATGGTGATAAAATGTTAATTCCTGCCAATATAAATGGGTTAAAATTTTTTAAACATTTCACAGACAAAAATATATTTAAAAATATTTTTAAAATCATCAAATTTTGCTTATCTCCTCAGATATAATGCCCCCACTGAATGGGTATTTTTATTAGTGAATAGTATGTGAACCACTGAGAAAACCCAAATTAAAATCAAAACATTGGAAGCAAATATTTATACCAAATGCAACTTCGACATGACATGCATAGCATTATTTGAATTTTTTAACACAAACCCAATTTATTAAAAAAGTTCATTCTTGTGAGAAATATCAAAAGTTAATTTTTTTTAAAGTAATAATACTGTTGTTTAAGATGTTATGTTATGTTCATTATATTATGTTGTTTATTATTGATATTGTTATAATAAATGCTATAAGGCTTTTCAGTTTTAGTAAAACAAATAAACACAACCTGCTTTTTCTTATGATGAATCTTTCCCGATCCCAAATGGAGGTTATGTACTGAAACTTGTCCTCCGAATAGTAAAGCCCGAAAAGTAAAGCGCATAACGAAAGGCCGAAAATGAGGCAGACGAGTCCGTATACAGGCCCGCCGCAGGCTCACAGTGACGGATGTGGACACCATTGATGCAGTTCCGATTCCGTATGCGAACCCGCAGTGAGCCAACAGTGACGGACATCGGAACCACCAACGCAAGGTAACCCCTTTAGTCGCCTTTTACGACACACGGGGTCAAACGGTGGGTATATTCTAACCCATCGGAACCACCAATGCGAGGTAACCCCTTTAGTCACCTTTTACGACACACGGGGTCAAACGGTGGGTATATTCTAGCCCCTACCCACAGGGGGTAACTTCTGACTTGTCTTTTATTTTCTCCAAAAAATATGGTCACCATAATTCTAGTAGACCCTATTGTTCTTATATTAATGCTATTGATGCTAAACTGATCAGAAAGTTTTACATTGGAATTTATAGAGATGAGATTTGTTTTATACATTTTCATCAAACAAATAATTTTAAAAATTCCTATTACCTTTATAGATCATACTTGCATTAAACTTTTAAAAACTTTTTGAAATTTAATTAATTAATAGTAATTAAACATAAATGCAACATATATAGGTATTTCTCGACTTACAATGGAGTTCAGTTTTGAACCTTATTATCCTAAGTTGGGATGGTTGTAAATCTTAAATGCCCAAAATTTACTGACTGATTTCTCACTATTAATGTTTACTAAGACATTATACATTATCTTAATACATTTAAAGAATAGAAAAATAAAGAACTAGTCACAAAAAAGGATGCTTTCTATATATCAGACCATTGGGTCAGGGACTCTAATTCATGGAATTGCATTGACTAATCACAGAATTTACTGATTATATCATTATTGTAAGTTCAAGTGGTCAAAAGGTCAAGGACTACCTGCATAAAAATTTGGCTTATGTATTATTTTCAGAAGATAATTCAGGGATAGCCAGTATAGCAAAATAAATTTAAAGATGTATACAGTCTTCTCAACAAAAGTGAATACAAAAAATAAAATTATTTGATAAATATCAATTTGTTCTTTATTCCAATCTTTTCATTCAATTATCTTTTCAACAATTTAGCTATTATATATGTGTATGCAGCGCTATTTTTGGAAAAAAGATCAGGTGCCAGTACTCTTTACTATCAGACTAAAATGCACCATTAAGACATTGTTTTATAAAGAATTAAGTCTAAACTCTTATTATAGCCATTTATTGATCAATTACAATATTTATATTTTCTAAAGCGTAAAGCAATTTATTCGATTATAAACTTTTCCATTATGCTATCATTTTATCTTCCATTTTTATTATATAATGATTATTTTTAAAATTGAATAAAACTTTGACATTTGGAATTTCAGTTTTAAAATGCGAAACAATTCAAAATTTATTCATTTTTTGATTTTTAAATGAATTTTTTTGAATATATGTATATGTACAGTCAATCAAAAAAGTATTGGGACACAACTCATGAATATATTTTTATAATTTATAAGCTTTCTACAGTTATATCTCTATTATATTTTTGTTTTTAAATCAGGAATTACTTGTATATAATATCAAGTAAGTTTAACTGATAATATATATCATTTTATTGTACTAATTAGAGTTGCTTTATATTCAAAGTTCCAAAATAAATATCAAATTATGAAGCAAAGTTTTTTTAACAAAAGCTATGCAATTTCATAATACTATAATCAACAATATAATGTTGTGTAGATTTACAAAAAATTGTTTGCTAGACTCAAATTATTTTTTTATCAAAATTATAAACAAAAAAATTATATGTTTTTTAATTTTTCAAGAATTTGAATATAAAATGATATGTTTATGTATATGGAATTTTATAAATCAAATCTTCATAATTTTAATGTGATTCAAATATAATTATAGGCATATCTCACTTTAGTGTTTTGCTAATATGGCACTTCTCATTTATATTCTATATTTTTATATTATACAGGATGATTCGTTTAGAACTGACCTATTTCATTGGGCTGTAGTTTTGTGAAAAAGTATCTGATTTTAATGCGGTTTGCGGCAAAAGATGCAGGACGGATGAAAATTTAGTGGTCCATCCCGTTTTTTGATGTGCAATGCCGAAAAAAAGATAAGCCGCCAATAAATATCACTCGCGTTAAGATTTCTTCTTATGGGGTTTTCTGAAGGGTCGTGTGTATCGCGATAAACCACGGACACCAGATGAAAATTTAGTGGTCCATCCCGTTTTTTGATATGCAATGCCGAAAAAAAGATAAGCCGCCAATAAATATCACTCGTGTTAATAAGATTTCTTCTTATGGGGTTTTCTGAAGGGTCGTGTGTATCGCGATAAACCACGGACACTGGACGAATTAAAGGCCAACATTTCTAGGGAAATTGCAAACATCACTACTGACACATTGCGGAGTGTTGCAGCTAACATGGAGCGGCGAGTTCGGTTATGCCTACACCAGGAGGGTGATCATTTTCAACATCTACTGTAGGGTAAGTGATCATAAACCTTTATAACCTTTACACACCTTTAGTCACGTTTTGTATGACACATGGGAATCAGAGTTTTTGTACAGCAATCAGAGCTTTTAACAGCGTTTTATAGGCGCAAGCCATCCCTCCTTGTATAGTATTTTACGGTTTCCATTATTTCTTATTTCTTCTTTTTTCGGCATTGCACATCAAAAAATGGGACGGACCACTAAATTTTCATCCTTCCTGCATCTTTTGCTGCAAACCGCATTAAAATCGGATACTTTTTCACAAAACTACTGCCCAATGAAATAGATCAGTTCTAAACGAATCATCCTGTATTTCAACAAGAAAATTGTCTACAACTAATTACAAAATAATACTTAGAATAGATATATAAAATATAAATTAATACATAGGCCCAGATCCTTCTGAAAAACTGGAGGTATGAGATCTGGAATTGAACCTGGCTTCCAAGTAATAAATAAACACTTCACTATGTAAACATCTAGCTGAGTTTTTTAGGCCTAGTGCTATTGTGCACTTAATGAATGGCAGTGCATATAAAAGCCTAAAGACTGATTTACTTTAAAGTGTTGATCTGGAACATAACTACTGTAATTGCAAGGTATGCCTGTATTATTTGTTCACATTCAAACAGCATTAAAATTCTTAACTTTATTTATACTAATTTAAAATGAAAATGTTACAATGCAAAATTATATACAGTGGTACCTTGGTTAACGACGGTAATCCGTTCCAGTGGAACCGTCGTTATCCAAAGCACGATTCCCCATAGGATTTAATTGAAAGATTACCGTCGTTATCCAAGGCGCGATTCCCCATAGGATTTAATTGAAAATTGTTATCCAAGGCGCGATTCCCCATAGGATTTAATTGAAAATTGATTAATTCGTTCTGTGCTCCTTCCCACAACCGTAGTAAATATTAAAAATGCAGATAAAACTCATTTAAAATGTCTTAAAAATTGTAAATATTAAAAATGCAGATAAAACTCATTTAAATGTTCTAAAAATATGGAAAATACCATTTATTTATTATATTTGCTACAAATATTAAAAATGCAGATAAAACTCGTTCCGTCTCCTTCCCACAACCATAGTAAATATTAAAAATGCAGATAAAACTCATAACAACCATAGTAAATATTAAAAATGCAGATAAAACTCATTTAAAATGTCCTTAAAATATATGGAAAATATCATTTATTTATTATATTTGCTACAAAAAAATTCAAATATTAAAAATGCAGATAAAACTCATTTAAAATGTCCTAAAAATATGGAATATAGTATTTTGTTATTATATTTGCTACAAAACAAACTTGTAAACACTGATTAGAAGCTTATAGATTCAATGATTATTATACAAATGAGATTTGATTTTGCCTTACTGATTAGCAGTTTATAGATTCAACGATTATTATACAGATGAGATTTGATTTTGCCTTTATGGCGGAATGAACAGTGACACGCATTCGCTGATTTATTGTCTATATGAACTGTTAACGAACAGTGACACACACTCGCTGATTTACTGTCTACAGTATATGAACTGTAGGATCTCGGATAGACTTTTTTCTTCTAACGGAATCTGAAACTGCAACGTCACACCACATGCAGGTATCAAGTAATATATAACACAAACAAACAATAGAATCAGACTTTTCGCAGAATTTAAATAATAATGTCTAGAAATCATCTTTAAGAAAATCAGACTTTATTTGCAGAATTTAAAATAATAATCGTCTAGAAATCATCTTTAAGAAAACAGAATTTAAAATAATAATCGTCTAGAAATCATCTTTAAGAAACTAAAGCTAATGAACTGATGCATGTCTATTTTTAATTAATTAAATAATTTGTTTACATAATTTAAAATAATAATCGTCTAGAAATCATCTTTAAGAAACTAAAAACTAGTGAACTATTGCATGTCTATTTTAATTAATTAAATAATTTGTTTTCAGTGAACTGTTGCACATATATTTTTAATTAATTAAATAATTTGTTTTCATAAACTGTTGCACGTCTATTTTTAATTAATTAGATCGGAAGAGCGTCGTGTAATAATAATTGTCTAGAAATCATCTTTAAGAAACTAAAAACTAGTGAAGTTCCATGTCTATTTTTAATTAATTAAATAATTTGATTTCATTACTATCTGTTCGCTGAACGTCTATTTTTAATTAATTAAATAATTTGTTTTCATTACTATATGCACGCCTATTTTTAAAAAATAATTTGTTTTCATTATTATATGTTAATTATCATTTAGTTAAAACATTACTATATGTTAATTATCATTTACTTAAATATATTTTTATATGGGAAACTAAAAACTAATGAACTGATGCACATCTATTTTTAATTAATTAAATAATTTGTTTTCATCCTAAATGTTAATTATCATTTACTTAAATATATTTTTATATGATTATAGTTTTATTGTGCATCTATTTTTAATTAATTAAATAATTTGTTTTCATTACTATATGTTCCGTCTATTTTTAATTAATTAAATAATTTGTTTTCATTATTATATGTTATCATTTAGTTAAATATATTTTTATATGGTTATGATTTTATTAATTTTAATAATGATATTGAATATTTTTATATGGTTATAATTTTATTAATTTTAATAATGATATTGTCAGATTTGAATTGATTGTTAAATAATATAATGATTGAGCTAATTAATCACGTGATGCGATGACGAGCTGTACAGAGCTCTATTTTATCGGAAATTCACATAATCAGGAGTCGTTAACCAAAACATGCGTTGTTAACCAAGACATATTTTTCTTTCAAAAACTCATCGTTAATCAAGGTACCATTGTATTAATATTGTTCATATGTATAGCTCCGGCCAAAATGTTTGTCACCTCACCGGATACGTTCGGCTTCCTTACAATAAAAGATATTTCATAGCACCACTGTCTTAGCATATTTATAGGATATCAGTACTGAAATTCCAAATCTCGGCGCGAGTTTCAAAGTTTATTACTAATTATTGTATTTAATTTAAAATACTAATATTATATTATATTATATAAGTGAAATATAAAATTGAAAATACTTACTCATATTCCTTTAACAAACGATAAGTTTAATGCAAATTTTCCTTTAGTAAAATTAAATACTTTCAGAAGCAATTTATATCGCCTCGATCGCTACTATCATGACGTATAGAAAATTCCCCATCACGTGCTTATATACTTTGTTTTGATTCGTCAAAGATTGAACGAAAACAAAACTGAAATATTTTCCAGTTATTTATTAATTTCAAAAGATGCAATATTCAACTGAATATTATATTAAATTAATGAATTTACATCACACTTTATAGATTTTTGTTCAATAAACTGAATAACTTCCATATTTTAATATCGTCACAAATCTCTCCTTACCTACTGAAAAATAAAAAAAGATTATAAGCAGCTAAATAGCTACTGAATCTAAAATGAAACCAAAACCAAACCGAAACTGTTTGGGTTTTGGTTTTGGTTTCGGTTGAATTGTATCCCTCTTTTTAAAGTTAATTAATTATAAATTAAATTAAATTGCTAATCGAAGGCCAAAATTTATGCACTGTTTTTTAATTTTGTTTTTAATTTGCATTATTACTATAGAAGATTACAGATCACTTACTACATTACTACACTTATTACTACAAATTTCTTAATCGTCTTTTTTTGCTAATTTTTCTCAGATTATAGCAGTTAGCTTTATTATAATATCAGAATATACAGGATAAAGAAAAACTTCGTAGTAAAATTTTGTGTACTGATAGGGGGCCTCGAAACAAGTCGAAAATGTCCAATGAACGTTTTCGGGAAGTTTTTCTTTACCCTGTATAATGTAGAAAGAAATAACTTATGTATATAACAAGTTAAAAATTTCTTCAGAATTTTATACTTGTGACTACTTTTTAGAAGAAAATATTGCGTAAATGACATACTGTAATTTCAAAATTAATCATAATATAATCGACAAAAACATTTTTAGATTGGATAATATAATTTTGTTTTATAAAATACATCACTTCAAAAAATATACTCTATAAAGTATGCAATATTCGTAGATGTAGATTATAGATTAAGGATATCTGTGATGTAGATGTTAAAGGGAAGATATATACTATTTATTAATTAAAAGAAGCAGTTCTGGAGAGAACTAATTGTCTACTTTCCTTTCTTTTGGAACGAACATACTGTAAATATATTAAAATCATCAATAATTAAAATATATTACAGTCTGTATACATTATTCGTTACTTTTTTAGTCTTATTAGTGACGAAAATGCTACAGTAAGTTTTGTTTTATTCGTTTGGATTATTTTTTTCATGGTGGAGAGTATTTAAGCTGGGAATATGGAAGATCAGTTCATCGTCAAGGAAGAGAAATTATTTACAATGTTAATAACTAAAAAAACGAGACTTCATATAAAATCGCTTCATATACTAAAAACTTGATAATATTTATGTCTACAATATGCTATATTTGTGATTCATATAATAAAAAAATATCAATGAAAAAGATTCAATAAAATTAAAATATTATTTTAAATCAATATTAAGTGAAAGTAAATCAGTCGACTATCAGAATTTAAATATAATTATTTTTATTACATTATAAACATTTTTGCTTTTTTATCAACAGATGACGCCACATTCCATTCTGGAAGAATCAACGAGATATATATCACGGATTATATACAACAGGATGCGCAACTCTGAAGATTTTTAAAACTCGTGACGTCAGAAATGGCGGGGCAAACAATCTTTCGACAGGCTGCCCACCTGTGGGGAGGGGTCAGCGGGATTGTGGAGGACGGTGATCGACAAGGTCGTGCCCGGACCCCATGATAAATATTTTCAAGGGGGTGGGATCCGAGACTCGAACCTGAGTCCTGCAACGTAGAAAGCTGAAGCGTTTTTACGCGGCCAATCCGGCAGACACCATTATAAACATTTAAAAAATATAGTTTGACCCCGAAGACGATGATTGTCAGGTGGGAGCGTGCTATACTTCCACCCTTGAAGATCCCGGATTCAATCTCGGATCTCACACTTTCAGTTTTTCAGGAGGGATCTGGGCTGGATTCGTTGAACTCCATCTTTCACCTGATGGATGACCCCACTAAGGGTATGGACGGTCCGAGGTGGACATGGAAATGCTACGCCAATTAATACTTATCGAGAAGCGATATAAAACCGTACAGAAAAATATATGATTTCGGTACGATGTCCATCAAAAAGTGCGAATTTGATATTAAAATACAGATATCCCTTCTATAACACGGCTTCCTACAATACGGTTTCGCTCTAACTCGATTTGAAAATTGCGGAAACCCTTATATAACATGATGCTTCTACAACACGGTTTTTACTTAAGACATTTAGAAAATTACGTTTACTCTCCTACAACACAAAACATTTTCATTAATTTTTGTAAATCCATAATTTTTGTAATCCAATCCATCCGTGTATGTGGACCCTCGCATTTCGCCTCCACATTTCCCCCCTGTAGATAATGAGTAAGATACAAAATTGTAAATACAGTCAACTCTCGATAATTCGAATTTTTATTGAAATCCCAGCCCTTTAGTGGAGATTCGATGTTAATGGTCTGCGATTGTCGGCCGGATTGGCCGCGTAGAAACGCTTCAGCTTTCCACTCTGGAGGACCCGGGTCCCACCCCTTGAAAATATTTATCATGGGGGTCCGGGCCCGGCCCGTCGATCCCCGTCCTCCACAATCCGGCTGACCCCTCCGCAGGGGTGGGCAGCCTGTGGAAGGGCTTGTTTCGCCCCCTGGGAAGGGGTTGTTTCGCCCCGCCACATAGTATTCTACTTGAATCAGAGCGAGTATAAGATCTTATACTCGCTTTGATTTGAATAGAGTCCCTAGATTTATATAAATCTAGGGATTCTAGACTTGAATGGAGTGTGGCGTCATCTGTTGACAAAAAAATGGTCTGCAATTGTTTACAAATTAAACCTAATTAATTAGGAAAAATTAAAAAAGTGAAAAATCTCGCTTAATTTTCACTTAAATTTTTTCATAAAAATTCGTAAAAATTTTTTCCGAATTTTATTTTATTTAAATGAGATCAGAGAAAACACGAATTTCTATATGAAATCTTAGCCATCCACGAAATGTTTGGCATTTTTTGATAGTGATCTTATGAATAAAATAAGGTACTAATGAAGAAAATTGGATATTTTTAAAAAATTATCGATAAAAAACTCAATATAGTGGACTCACGATTTTATGAACTCGTACGGACCCCAAAATGTTCATAAAATCGAAAGTTCGTAAATGGGAATGGCATTAATTAACAATAGGGACTTTTTGGGACCAACTATGTAAATAGTTCGTAAATTGGAGGTTGGCAAAAATGGGAATCCACTGTATTTATGCAAATTTTAATTAATTAAGTTTATTATTTAATTAGTCGAAAAGTGACAGAAATTTATTAAAAGTATGGCCATATTTTTAATAAAATTTACTTGTTATGTTTTTTCTTCTATTCAATAATTTTTATTTTAATTTTTTATAAATTTTTGAATTTATAAAATGTAACCAGCAGAGGCAGATTTAGGTAAGGTCTTTATGGGCAGCAGCCCAGGGCCCCGTTCAATCAAAGGGCCTTCTTTGCGCTCAAAAAATAAAAATAAAAAAACGATTTAAATTAAAAATTTAAGAAAAAATAAATTATACAAAATTTTTTCGTACCTAGATAAAGTTTAAATCATTGGTGTGCAACATTCTTGGATTTGAATAAAATATCAATGTTTTAAATACTAAATTCGACTCTGTCTTCTATCGGCTCGAGTCGATAAAATCAAAATATACTTTGTCATTTGTCAATTAATAGGAGAATAATACTTATAGCATGTCCGTAACTTTTGTCAAAGCAAAAAAAAGGATAAAATAAAAAAAATTAATTATTCGAATTCGCGATGTTTTCTTGCGTTATTGTTTACAAATGATGACAGTAGATAAATTATATAAAAAAACATAACTGTTAAAAAATGTTTATGCTAATAAGCAGATCATACTCAAATGTATGACCTGCTTATTATATTTATATTGACATGCCTAGTATAAATTAACCTATCTTTACGATTATATGTTAATTAAGTCTCTGTGTCGGGTTGTAACAGTACGGGTAGACAAAGTACGACGAGACACGACGCTGCGAGACCAACCAATGTATGTCAATGGGAATGGACACACTGATGCAGACGAGACGCGGCGAGACTATACGAGACTTCTCGAGACCTACAGGTCTTCAAACTTGCTCGAAGACTTCGCGAGACCAACATGGATTTCGAGCGATTAATAAACGAAATATTTTAAGGAGATCACTTTGGGACCAGAGAAGTAAAATTTATTGTAATAGTGCAGTAATAATTAAAAGTATTTTTTTTATTCTGAAATATTCGACGAATTTCTTTTCATCTTCAATCAGTCGTGGATATAAATGGTGAAATTCGCCTTTTTTTATTCTTTCTTCATTTATATTGTGTACCCAGATTCTTTTCTTTTTCTCTTTCTTTAAAAGAAACTACTTCAAAGCTATATTGTCACCTAATATCAATTTGCATATTTTGTCAGACGGCATAATGAACGTTTCGTCGAAACAACAGACTGACACGTGTGTGGCCGCGTGGTCACTGAAAGTCTCGTATTATCTCGCTGCGTCGTGTCTCGTCGTACTATATCTGCCCATACCCTAAATCAGGCATATCAAACCTGCAGACTGCGTCGGCCGGATTAGCCGCGATGAAACGCTTCGGCTTTCCACTCTGGAGGACCCGGGTTCGAATCCTGGGTTCTATAGTATCTCGAGTATCTAGGATAAATCCCCTTGAAAGTATTTATCATGGGGTCCGGATCATCCATTGAAAATATTTATCATGAGGTCCAGGCCTGGCCCATCGATCCCCGTCCCCTTAAAAATATTTATCATGGGGTCCGGGCCCGGCCCGTCGATCCTCGTTGAAAATATTTATCATAGGGTCCGGGCCCAGCCCGTCGATCTCCGTCCTCCACAATCGACCCCTCTGCAGGGGTGGGCAGCCTGTGGAAGGGCTTTGTTCGCCCCGTCACATAGTATACTTGAATGGACTGTGGCGTCATCTGTTGACAAAACAAGCCTGCAGACTGCATGAGTCCTCAGAACTCTTCAAAGCAACCCACTCACTTGCATAAATATTTTTAATAATGAATTCTATATAATTTAATTACTATTATAATTCATAAACTGAATAATGCATAAAACATTGTTAATTCGAATAATAAATTAAGTAGATTTAATTTCATATATTTACTTTAGTTATAGAATGAATCTAAATTTTTTTCAAATTTTATTTACTATAAAACAGAATTATTTTTATAAAAAATAAACAATTATGGATGCAATCAATCCGAATGTTTAGATGCGGCTCTTTCAATATTATGTTGACCTTAAGTAGAGCTCCATCAGAATCGAGTTTGACATCCATGGTTTATACCACTATATTTTTTTGGTCAATAGATGATGCCACTTTCCACTCAGTAAGAGTACTAAAAGGCAGGACGAAACATGCGCTTCCACAGTCCCCTGTGGGTAAGAGGTTAGAATATGCCCAAATCCATCCCTAGGCTCTGCGATGGGACCCCATACGGACACCGGACCGCCGCCCACCTCGAACCACTTCTCGTACCAAACCTCGTATTCGGAGAAACAAGTCCCTAGTAAAACCTCCATTTTAATCTCGTAAATAATAAAAAATAAATAAAATAAGCGCTTCCACAGGCTGCCCATACCTGCAGAGGAATCAACCGGATTGTGAAGAATGGAGAGCAATGGCCGGGCCCGGATCCTCATCCTTCTCATGATAAATTTTTCCAAGAGGTGGAACCCAAGACTCGAACCCACATTATCCAAGTGAAACCTTTTTCATGCGGTCAATCCGGCCTATACTACATGGATGTTACACAGGAATAATTTCCAACAACTAAATTAGATTTATAACAAATTTTAAATCTATCTACCTGTTTTTTTACTTACATCACCCTTAAAACATATTGAATCAATTGCGTTCCATTTGCGTCAGCTAATAGAAAACGTGATCAAACGGTTCTTTTACTAGGCATCTTCCAACATAATTTCAAGATTTTTGAGCAAATCAGAAATGAGTATTAGTATCTGTTACATCAATCCACATTACTTTTCGTGTAATATGAATAACGCTCTTAACTTAAATTCTAGTCTCACACCATCAGTTTTTCAGAAAGGTCCGAGCTCAGCCCGTTGAACCATATCCTTCAACCTTCCGATTAACCTACAAAGGGTGTTGGCCAGTTTGTGATGGAATCTAAAAGTTAGTGGCAATCACCGAAAATATTCACTGTTGATTCGGGAACTTAATTCAAACTAACCTCACTTAACTGAAGAAGTACCAGATACTGTTTTAAACACAAAATTGAAGTCTGTCATTGAAAAATATGAGGAATATTTAAGAATCAACTTCTTGAGAGCAATTGTACAAGATCTTTAAATATTTATGACCATTTCGTTTAATTAATACTGTATTTTTTTATAAAGCAAATTTCATTGCAACTAATATATTTTTATCTGTAGTAAATGCGCTTTAAGATTTTTTTTATCATAGAAAGATATCTTCTTTTATTGGTTATATCGTTTGTTTTTAAAACAATTACATTATAAAGAATGAATAAAATAACAAAAATAGGAAGAAATAAAAATAACAAAAATTAAAAAGTCAAATGTCCATTCTACTAATTGTCGGTTCGGTCAAATATGTGTCAGTTCCATGTCCATTGGTCAAATGTCATGCTTAGAGACAGTTACAAAAACCACAGTTTTAGATATCTATAATATAAGCAGAAAATTTCTCAATACAAATATTACATAATCATCTTCCATGACTATGCAGTAATTTTTATTTTAATCTTTGTTTAAGTTCACTAATATTTTGCATTTGATCATATAACATTTTCTAGATATTGGTTGCCTATAAACATCAGACAATATAATAAAAATAATAATTCAGAAATTGTAATGTTTCATCGAATTCATAATGGAATATTATAAAGTGAGTAATGTTATTTTGATTATACTTAAATTGTAATATCAAAGATGTACCAAATTTCTTGAAGTTGAATATTAATATTAAAAAAGTGTAAAATTAAAATATTTAATTATCAATATAATATTTAAAAAATAAAAATGAAATACTGACTATTGTAAAAATTTGATAGTCTATCTATCAATCTAGACTATCAAAATTTGATAGTCTAAAAAACCTCTTCTTTGAGAGAACAAATCAGGAATTGCGATCGAGACAATTAAACCATATATTATATTTATCATTTAAGTTTCTTCTTGATATCTCCAAATATTGCATCAAAAAGGATTTGGCAAACTAATAACGACCGGTCCATGATAGAGAGACCAAAAATAGTGGGCTAACATTTAGCGGACAAAATTCCAGCTGGAATCAGTGTAAAGAGAATTTTAATGAATTGTAATTCATAATTTATCTTTAAACTCTTAACTGATAACAATTTTTGTTAATCACAATTTCATCTACTGAACTATTGGTTTCCAAACTTTTATTTTGTGTCATATTTTCGGAATGAAATTTGCTCGCACCACACTTAAATTTTTACTGATAAGAAATACCAATAATAAATCTGGAAACTTCCAGAAAATTTTACGGATTTCTATACATAAATTTACCATATTATATCACATATAATAAAAAAAAATAAGAAAATGGTATTCATATTTATTTTTGGCATATGAATTTTTTGAAAATATCACTAAATTCTTAATTGTGTTTAAATTATCCCGCTATAGTTGACATTTTCTCGCATTGCACTAGTAACACGCTACAGTGATTCCCAAAGATTCCCAAATAATGTGCCGCGCCACATCATTTGGGAATCAGAGAACTGAACTTGCATATTTATATTCTAATTGTTTTAATCTTCAAAATACTGTTCAATAATCAGTAAATTTATAGTATTTTTATTTTATGACAGAGAGATTAAATCTGTACTCTTGATGGCCGAGTAGTAACGCGTTGGCGTACCACGCTGGAGGACCCGGGTTCGTCCCGGGTCTGGTCCCGGATTTTTTCGGGGTGCTGGGCCCGGCCCCGGGCTGGTCCCGGATTTTTTTCGGGATGCTGGTGCGGTGATCCCCGTCCTTCACCCGGTGATCCCCGTCCTTCACCATCCGGCCCCCCTCCACGGGTGTGGTCGTGGTTGGAACTGGCCCCGCCCCCTTAGTAATCTCCTGATTGGAAAGGGGAGTGGTTGGAACTGGCCCCGTCCCCTTAGTAATCTCCCTGATTGGAAAAGGTTGGAACTGGCCCCGCCCCCTTAGTAATCTCCCTGATTGGAAAGGTCGTCCTTCACCATCCGGCCCCCCTCCACGGGTGTGGGTGCAGCCCTTGACCCCCTCCACAGGTGTGGGTGCAGCCCGTGGTTGGAACTGGCCCCGCCTTTAGTAATCTCTCTGATTGGAAAGGAGCGTAAAAATGCAAAAAAGTGCGCTTCCACGGGTGTGGGTGCAACTCGTGGTTGGAACTGGCCCCGCCCCCTTACACGGGTGTGGGTGCAGCCCGTGGTTGGAACTGGCCCCGCCCCCTTAGTTAATCTTCCTGATTGGAAAGGGGCCATAAAATATGCAAAAAATAGGCTATTTCGGACGGCCGGATTGGCCGCGTGGAAATGCTTTGATTCAGTCTGTGGTTGGAACTGGCCCCGCCCCCTTAGTAATCTCCCTGATTGGAAAAAGGGGACGTAAAATATGCAAACCTTAGTAATCTCCCTGATTGGAAAGGGGGCGTAAAATATGCAAAAACAAGTAATCTATATCTTTATAATATATTTCAGTACATATGATTTAAGATTTTTGCTGTACTCTTAATAAGTTTTTTTTAGATTTTCGTAGTGGCCGAACGTCCAGTAATTCAATTTATGTGAAAAAATTTTGTCTATCACAATTACAATTTCTTTATATTGAATTTACAGTTTGATTTATCTAATATAATTTGAGATTAATTCGAATAAAATTTAGAGAACTGATAAGCTTTCATAATAAGTGAATTTATCAAAAATATTACAAAGAATTTTTAATTAATAAGTTATTCTCTCATTTTATTTTTCTAAATTGTAAATTAAAATATTCAAAAAATTCCTAGAATTTTATTCGTTTATTTTTTCCTGTTTAAATTACTTATTTAAATATAAATTTGAAATTTATAGTAAAAACTATTATTATTATTATTATTTTATTATTCAGAAATCAGAAAGCTATCAGTGAAGAACTGAATTGTTTATGAAATATTTACTGGGTCGAATAATTGTTGCATAAAATTTAAACAACAGGAAATCTTACATAATATTCATCTTTTATTATTTCATCTAGGGGAAAAATATAAAAAATAAATAAAAAATAATATTATTGCTTGATTGGCGCCATCCTCGATATCGCCATTGTTTTTATTTGCAGAACATATTCTCACAACGCTTATGATTTATTGTTTTCTAATTTTTCATTGTGATAAAAATAAACAGAGTATAAACCATATTGTTTTTTCATTATTTCTTTATTGTCTTGCTTATATTTAAAAACAAAATTATGTCTATTTATATAAATTTATATTTTTTCAAATTATTATAATTTCTTATAATTGTTACTTAAATTTTTATTTTCATATTATTTACATAAATGAAAATATTTAATAAATATTTTTTATTAAAATAAATTTAATTATTGTCATAAATAGTTTGTAGAGTTAATATGTATTAAAGCAAATAATGAATAATATTTTTAAGTATTTTTTATTCCCGCTATCAAAATAATTTCAGAGATATTTCAACCTTTTCAGACATAAAAACAATATTTTAAAAAATTATATAAAAAATTTTTATTAGGTTATTATAAATTCTTTTCTCATTGTTTTATCAAGCCATATCCTAAAAATATTTGACATTAATTTATATACTGTACACCCTTAAAATTGACAGTATAACCTTTTTTAAAATAATTATAAGTATTTAATATAGTTTCTCTCTCTAAATTAAAAAAAAATCTGTATAATTTATAGTTTAATTTATTCTCAATGTGTTATCATAAAAAATAATATGAAATAAATTAGCTGATATAAAATAAATTTAATTAAGTCAAATGATTTTACAAAATGAGATAACAGTTTCGTTTAATTAAACTAATTTTGTCAATTATACCATCTTAATTATTAAAATGTAACATCCAAGTAATTTAGACAGGATCACAATATCTTCATGTATGAAACAAGAAATAAATCAAACAAAATTACTTTAATTTGTATATTCTTAGTAAAACTTATACAAATAGTGAACATTATTTAGCTATTAGATGATATCTGTTAATATGTTTTGCAATGCATTTTTTGATGCTAATTAAATCATTCCTGAGAATATTTATACAACTTTACTGTAATTTGTTGTTATAACTCTCATCTTTTTCAATTTTTCTTCAGCTTTTTTTTACTTAAGTCTTAATTATATTTATACGGTGTACACAACACAATTTGGAGACTATTGTATTTCCTATTCCCATAACTGTGATTTAAAATAAATGAAGGGACAGACAGTTGATAATTTTATAAAATAATTTGTGTTTTAAGTTATTGATATATATATACTCTCCATATTTAATTATGGTCTTTAGAGAAATAAATAATTATTTAATGATAAAATGTAAAAAAATAATTGTTGTTTCAAAAATATCAATATAACTTATAGTAATAATTTCAAAAATAATTGTCGGTTAATATAATCTTAAAAATACTATGACAGTATAAAATCGATTAGTTCAAATCGAACTATATTTGGTTGCTTATTCTAAAGTTACAATATCAAAATATAAAAAAAAAATTCATATTTTTTAGAAAATTAAAAAATATATTTTCATCATTATGATCAATTTAAATATTTATAGTTATGATCATTTTATTTTTATATACTTACTTAATCATTGCAATTCCAGAAAGAACTAAAATTGCCTATTTTCTGAAGTTGTCATTTATTCATTTATTCAGCATTTGGAATGTATTGGTTTTGTGTCCAATTTTAATATTAATTTAAATAGCATAGAAATCACAACGACGTCATCATCACGGCAATGTTTTCACATCATTACAGGTGGTCCTCAATGATACATATCAATAAAAACGCGGGTACTTCCTTGTAGTCACTCTCCCCTCTCTTGTTACGTTGTGTGTTGTCAGTTATCTGTTTTGGTGTAAAATACATATTTCAAATATTGCTAATATTGTAAAATAAATATTTTAAAAACACTTTTCCATGTTTTTATGCCTTGCTCTATTTTCGTATATTTCAAGTTTCGTATACATTCCAGGAACCAATTAAATACGAAAGTCGAGGACCGTCAATATTGTTCGTCGCAATAGCGTCACACATCTGATGCGTGACGTCAATCAAATCAGGTAAGCTACCTTACCCCTACACTGTTAACATTTAGCACCACTTATTGGCGATAATATAAACTAAAATTTCGATAAAAATGAAATTCTATCCCCTTAACTCTCGAAATTTTGTAAAATGTATTTTTTAACAACCACGACCTAGTTGTAAATAAATTCTGTTCTGACTAATTTTATAAATGATCTCTCCCATCACCTTACTTCATCCACTTATGATCAAATCATCCACTTCTGGAACTCAAAAATTTTAGAAACAAGTGTTCAGAAAAACCATTTTATTATCTGACTGAAAATAACAGAGTTCATAAAAATACTTTCATTAGAAAATTACAACTTTCCAGGATCATATTTAAAATAAAAAAATCAATCAAATAGCTCATATTTTTTAATAAAATAATTTTAGTGCTTGCACTTGGCGATTTCAGGGAAAATAGCAACTTTGAAATAACTTTTGAACCATCAACAATTGGATAATCACATATATGATTGTTTTGATTGGAAATGATCTCTCCCATCATCTCAATTCGTTTGATTGTCTACTTTTGGGACACTCTGTATAAATCCTTAATTATTTGAAAGAAAACAATTTAGTATTAAAGAGGAATTCCAAAAAGGTATTAAAGAGGTGAATTCCAACTTAATACTAAATTGTTTTCTGACCTGTAATATTGAACAATATGAAACTGAGTCGAATGCCTTGGCAATGTCTAAGAAAGCAATAAAACATTCTTATTACATCTAGCGTCATTCAAAACTGATCTCAATAATCACCATATAACCTATAAAGTCACGTAAACTAATTAATTTTTTTATTACTAGCAAGGGTGCCCACATCTTGATAACATAAGCTGAATTATATACCTGAAATCCCGTGCTAGTGAGTATATGTCTTTTCGCTCTTCAATTTGAAAAATATTTACTTGGAAGGATATTAAGATTTATAATGTTGTAATGTATAATATACGTACAGAAAATTGATCATTTTACCAATCTTCATTGTATTTCCTCAGGAAGAACTTTAATTGGAAAATTATTTCATATATTGATAAAATTTGTTATTCAAATCTCACATTTATTGAAAAGTTATATCACTATCAGACTGATTATATTACAACTGGTAGAAAATATTTACTCTTTCTGAATTTATTAAAATATAAAATCGCGAAATCATTTTTCAATGTACTTGTATGTTCCTATATTTAACGAATCATTAATTATGCAATATCTGAATTCTTATTATGTTGAATTATTTTTATAAAATTTCAACATAATTGATTATATTAATATTTTCATTATATTCTTAAATAACTAATATAGGCCTACTGGATGTTAATGCGTAGATTTTCCTGTTATATTTTTTAATTTTACAGTAAATATACTTATTTATATAGAATGAGCCGAAATTAACCTATTTAAAATAGAATTGTAAAGTAGCCTACTGTACTGTATTTATTTTCTGTTATGAACAGTATTAGAAGTCCGTTGTTTAAATCTTTGCAAAATCTTTATCCTCAATCTAAAATATTGTACTGAGAATGAAAACTTCTAATAAATATTTTAGTTTATATTCATATATTGCAGCAGCATTTGAATTAAATAAATCAATAATGTTTTTTTTATACAGAAATAGAAAGTATTTTACGAAAAATATTAAATTACTATATAGCAGAGGTCGGCAAACTTTTTGTTACTAAGGGCGCAATAAAAATTTTAAAAACCATCGAGGGCGCATAGCGATTAGTTTAATTTTTGAAAAAAAAAAAATCAAATTACAAATTTAATTTTCTAATCACAATGTTGTAATAAACAAAATAATTATGTCTTGAAATATGTATATTTATACAAACTAAAGACATAGTTTAATTTTTGAAAAAAAAAAAAAATCAAATTACAAATTTAATTTTCTAATCAGAATGTTGTAATAAACAAAATAATTATGTCTTGAAATATGTATATTTATACAAACTAAAGATTATATATGCAAGTAATAACCAAAAAATCAAAATTAAAAGTACGTACATAAAATAATACAAAATTAAGTTAAATAAAATTACAAGTAATTGTTATTATATACATAAATTTAATGCGAAATTTATGCATACGTATACATAATGAAATATGTATGCATAGATTTCGCATACGCATATACTCGTATAAGAACAATATGTGAAATATGAACACATTTCAGATGCGTTCTAATGTGGGCACATCTGAAATGCACCGAGGGCGTCATGGCGCCCACGGGAGCGCATTGCCGATCCCTGCTATATAGAATATAACTGGTCCTCCATATTAGCGGGGATTAGATTATAAGCGCAGGATCCCGGCGAAAGTGGGGGGGAAAGCGAATATCTCTAGGCCTTCGAAATCTTGACTCTTAATACTATTAATCATATGTAATACATAAAATTAAAATAGATTAATAATAAATATATTTTATGAATTTACGACTTATCAAACTTTTTTTAATTTTCTTTACATTTTTTAGCCTACCCGCGTCGGCTGAGATTTTCCGCAGTAGGCGACAAAATTAAAAAATTCTCATTTAATTAGTGATGGCAAACTCGCGAATAATCCCGCGGATTTGGAGCGTCGACTGTACTGTAATTTTCAAATTGTGTGAGATTAATGTATTATGACACTAACGAATTTAATTAATTATAAATATATATAAAGATAAATATTATATGGACATTATTTGTTTTTGAAAAATAGAGCAAGATATGTAATAATAATCGTAATATTATTTTTATTAAATAATACTAATAATATTTTTTATATTAATATAATAAACAATTTTGAATAGTACTTGAATGCAAATTTTATATTTATAGCGGTAAAACACTTGATTTTCTGAATTTTAATTTAAATGTAATCAAAATCATGTAATATGCAAAAAATAAGTCAAATACAGCACTGAGAAATTAGAATATTTGCTACAATTAAAAGAGATTATTTGATTTATAAAAATACTTATAAACGATATTCTAATATATGATATCATTAAATACGTCGAGTTCAGTCCAATCAAGCCGAAATTTTTAGGGAGCGTTAATTAATAAGAAGTATCAATGAATATATAACAAGTCCTTGATTTACGCGGTTTCAGAGATACGCGGATATGTAATTTTCTTTATTTTTGTTGAATTTCCGTAAAACGCGAATAAAAAATTTATTAAACAATTTCCTTTTTTGCAAAAATATTATTTATAGCTTTAAATATTTTTATCTATGCTTAAAGTATTTTCCTGAATTTCCTTTAGCCATTCCATTTACTAATTCGTCCATTATTATATATCGAATTTAAGTATTTTTTGGATTTATGCAGTTTTCCATTTATGAGGAAATTTTTGGACTTATTGTCCCAAAAATTTCCTTATATATCGATATCGGAGACGTACTTATAAGAAGGAGAAAACATATTTTTTTCTCTTTTTGTTCTATTTTCAAACTGTTTTTTTTCTGCTTCTTTTATTAATTGAATTTGAAACTTCAAATTTGTAAATTAGTGTAATAGTGAATACTTTTCTTGAATAATATTAGATTAATAATATTTAACTTGTAATAAAAATCACAGCGAGTTGAATTTTAGCTAAAACGATTCTTACAAATAAGAAACAGCAGTGACTGTATTTATTTAAACTTTATAGTCATTGCTGAGCATCTTGATAATTTACGGATGATAATGTAAAAAATATTTCTATATTATTAATTCAATTAATATTTCTATTTTATAGAAGTAAAAAAAAAATATATTTTGAATTATTGCACGTCATTTAAATATTAATACAGAACAGTGTAATTTTATTAAAAATAATTATTTAAGAAAAAAATATATGAAAATATTAGTTGTATTCGTAATGTAT
The DNA here is from genome assembly GCA_000484575.1 of Olivierus martensii. Taxonomy (NCBI): domain Eukaryota; kingdom Metazoa; phylum Arthropoda; class Arachnida; order Scorpiones; family Buthidae; genus Olivierus; species Olivierus martensii. The sequence continues at coordinate 22,275 of AYEL01078902.1, forward strand.
TTTTCAATTATTCATGCAAGTTTTCTGAAGCAATCTCCTGGCTATCTTTACTTGAATCCATTCTACTACAATAAGTACTTTTTGTAAGAAATTTTCCAAACCAGTATTCCAGATTCTGTATTTTACTTTATTTTTGCAATAATATCAGCATCCTGAAGGATGCTGATATTATTGCAATGTTTAATACGCTTACATTTGATTGTGAGATGAATCTCACAATCAAACGTTAGCGTATTAAAAATATAATAGAATCCTTTTAATTTTGTTACTTATGAAACCAGATTTTATTTATAGAAAATTTAATCTAATAATTTTTCAATCTGTTTTGAAATCTTTCAAATTGTCTTAGTTTCCCTTCTAATTAAAATTGAATACATAATACCCTCATTAGCTTAATTATTGTATCAGAAATACAAGCAACTTCATTTTTTCAAGAAATAGTTCTGTGGTGTTTTAATTTAATGTTTTACCAATTTAAAATATTCTACTTTCGACAATTTTTTTTTAAATTTTTAAGCAAACAATATAAATAATTTTAATGTAAATATAAAAATTTTTTATAAATAAATTACAAAGCAATATTAAAATATATAGAATATAATTTTTATTCGCTTATTTTGAATTTAATAACAAATTCATCATCGTAATATCATTTAGAGAACATCAATCAATTACATCACATAGTTAAGGAGAGAGGATAAATAGATTTGTGACGAAAATGACGTAGGGAAGAGAGAGATCTTGGAAATTACGGATATCACGTTATAGAAATCGTTGGCGTATTACATTTCTATGGTTGAAAAAATATGTTTTACAAAATATAAAATGTTTATGTTTAATTATTAAAAAATAAAAACTGTAATGTAACAGATTTGGAAATATAGTACATATATTATAAAATGTAAGGCATATAGTTTCTAGTTCTAAGATATTTATATCCAATTATTTTGAAGGTTTATTTGAAAGTTAAAGAATATGTGTAACAAAATAACAGTGTAAATCTATTTCAAAAATTTTATGTACATTTTTTATTTTTAATTTTATGTAAAATCGATGAAAAAATTTTTAAGTAGAAGGGGAGTTTTCAAATTTGTGACATTACATGGGGCATCAAGCTTTGTGTGACGAAAAATGACAAAGGGAAGGAAAGAAACCAAAAAATGTTCGAAATAGTATGACGTAGTTTATGAATGATCTTTAGTTCTTGACATAATTAACTATGATTCAAAGATATTTTTTGATTTTTCGTTTTATAATTTCAAAATGGTGAATTTGAATGGAACTCATTTATTGGCTAAAAATAACTAATTTATTTATTCATTTGAGCCGCCCTTATAATAATAAAAAAAACATGTGACCCTCCTTTGACAAATTCATATAATCAAAACGAAATATGTGTATGAAAACAATCAACAATAAAAATGCAAACTTAATAATAAATTTAATATATACGAAAAGAAACAAGAAAAAACTGATGAAAGGATTAATAGTAATTATTAAAAGTTTTAGATGCGCGTTCAAAGAATAAAGATTATCGTTTTGCACATTTTTTAATATCAATAAATACTAATTTATCGTATATTTCTTCAAGGTAACAATATAATAGATAATATCAAAGTTGAGAGTTCCACTTATGTATTTAGTGATCATCTTTAAATCCTGTGTGTATATAATATGGTCAATGGATAGTAAATTTAATTGGCATAAACGTTCATTTGTATATGACGTTTCATTTGTATATTTATATAAACGTTCATTTAATTTTTTTTAAGCAAAGATCTCGAAGTTTTTAGGCAGAAATTAATTTTTCTAAGTAGCTATGCGAAGAAGAGTAGATTTTTGTTGTAGATTGATCATAAGACAGTGAGTGGCGAACCTTTTTAAGAATATGTGCTAAAATTGGCTAAATTTTTGCAAAAACTACCTAGCGTGCTGATCCAAATTTTAACCAATACAATAGACTCTCGATTAACTGGGGCAGTCAAGCAATTAATTCTCTTGGATAATCGATTCACCGGGATAATCTACAAAATACTAAAAAAATCGGAATTATGAACAGTACGAATTTAATATTTAAAAATAAATAAATTGCATACATATATTCAAACGTTCTAACGTTCTATGAATATATTGAGAAACGAAACAAGAAATTTGTTTATTTGTAACAGAAATTACTTGCAATGCTGTATTTGTAATTTTATTTTAATTCTAATTTTGATCATCAATTATCTGAGATACAATAAAGAAGCGAATCTAGGACGTTTAGAAATCTTTGAGATATCGCATCTAAAATAATACATCGATAATTAAATATAACTTCTGGGTTGCAGATTAACCCCGGTTAATATATCTTCAGATAATTAGGAATTTACTACATATCAATTCAAAGTTTTCATACCCAAAAATTTTTCCAGTGTGCCACTTTGGGCCTGCGTACCATAAATTCGCCATCTCTGTCATAAGTTAAAGTTAAAATGAAGTTTGTCAAGAATCACGTTCGAAGAAGATTAGTATTTGATATATTTTTCGAAAGTAAATTAGGTTATTGCATATTTGAAATATCTTTATCAATAACTTTAAAATTCAATGCAGTATTTGAATCATATGAAACGATTTAAAACTACAAAATCACATGATTAAAAACGCAACCTCATTAGCTTGACGTCATTCTTCAGTATGCTTAAATTGGAAGTACAGTATTATTATAATTCTCGATTATTTCGCGCTGTTGTTTTATTTTTATTGGCACAAGTGAAGAAAATTTTAATAGATCTAATGCTAGATTTATTTACTAGAGTCGATTTTATAATGGTTTCGAGGATTAATAAATACAGTAATTATATATATAATACTTTTCTTTCGAAATATATGGGATTAAGATTTAAAAAATCATGTACAGTATTTAGAATATCTAACTGCCTTTATTAGTCTACTTTCCGAAGGAAAAGGAGCTTATGAGATCACCATGTTATATAACTGTCGGTTTGTGTCCCTCCACAAATAACTTTTGACCTAAGTCCCCCACATACTTAACTTTTAACTAAATAATTAATTTAATATATTTTCATGAAATTTGTTGATGATGATCTATCTTTAAAGGGCATCTTGACGCTGCATCGATTCACTCTCTAGCTGCAATAGCGGAAATTTAAATTTCTGAGAAACTCTCTTAATATATCGTAAGACATTCATTCAATTTATGAAATTTAGCATGATGATTATGATATGAATATGACCTCAATGATACACCAATTAACTTTTATCTGTAACCATTTAAAAAATGGTAGACGTTCAAACTTCAAAGATTTCTCCCTAATAACTTTTGATCCATTTCATAGATTTTTTATAAAATATAACAGAGTTGTCAAGCCCTATCTGTTTAAAAATGATGAGCATTCAATCTTCCGAGATAAAGATGAAAAACTGATGAATGATAAGGTCACCCTGTATACTTAAGTTTTTTATTTTTTATCGTTGACAACAGATGGCGGTAAGCGTTAAAGCCAGGAGCAATAGTATGACTTTCTTGCAAGCCTTCTTCTTATAAGTTTCAGAATGGAATATACTTGAAATATTATTATATAATTTAACGTATAAATTAATTGCTTTGAAGATGATTTTAATGAAATATATTTTAATCTATTAACTTCCATCATTCCGAAATAAATGATATTTGTTCGGAATGTAGGAGATTAATTCTTTTCAAACTGCCTGTTATATCTAATTTTAAATCTCAAATCATATTTTTTCCTCTCAGAGAGATAATAATTATACCAATTTTGTTTTCGTTCAAATTTGTATTGTAAGAAAATAGTTTTGCATAATAAAATAATAATAATAAATACTGAAGTCAGATTTAATACAATAATTACACTTTACAGAATTAAAATCCTTATATATAATTATTTATCATTCTCTGCAATAAGTGACATAATTTAATTAATACACTGATTAATTAATTAAAATAATTTTAATTAATTCGTATCATTTATATTGTTTTATGACAGTTATGGTTATTATAATTACTTTATTAGTGCGCTTATTTTATGCATTTGTGTTGTAAAAAAAAAACAAAAAAAAAAAAATGCTTATATGCAAATTTAATTAAATAATATTTAATTACTTATGCAGTAGTCCTATATGAATATCTTATATTTATAAATCTATATAAATACCAGAGTTAATCAATACTATAGTCTCAAATATAGATAGAATGTAATAGAATATAGGTAGAATGTAATTATTAATTATCATTCATAATATATTTAATTTTTTATACAGTATAGCATATGTAATATTTTATTTGTATCTCATCACATTTCCACATTTCTTCCGATATTATCTTTTATTTTATTTAGAAATATAATTATATAAATTCCAGAATTAGAGTGTAAAACATATGAATTTGAATATTTTTTACCAGGAATGAAATGTGTTTATCCTCATTAATATTATCAGCTGATGCTCGTTTCTGAAAGCTTTAAATTTGTTCAACTTAATAATTTTTATTCATTAAATTATTATTATTATTTTTTTTTTAAACGGAGTACGTTATATACAAGTTTGTATACGGATTGTTATTTAAAAATTATAAAGAAAAAGTGCAAGTTCACCAATCTCTAATATATAAATTTGAAACAATAAAAAATATAAAAAATTACAAAATATTTAAAAGTTTGTAATAAAATATTATAGAATTATCACATTAAAATAGAAAATATTTGCGAATTCACCAATTTGAAATATTATTTAAAAATTTTTAAAAAATATCTATATGTCTATATGCAGCAATAACATTAAATGACAAATAGCTTGTTTTCTTGTTTTTCTAGACTATAATATGAAATAACAAATAATTAGCTTGCAATTTTTGTTATGATAACACATTTAATATGACACGAGGCAATTTTGTTTACAATATCATTACAAAGAATAATAGTCCGTAACGTTACTATTCTCAGAATTAAAATTTATCATAATCAGACATGTTATTTATTTTATAAAGGGCGTATCGTTTTGTTTCAATGACTCAGATCTACTTCGATCATTCGTAATTTAAAATTATGATTCAATTATTGAATTTTTTCTTTAACTGCGTATGAAAAACCACTGATGATAAAATACTGCAATATTATAAAATTTTATTTCTTTCTATCTTATGGAATAAATAATAATTTTTAAAATATTAATTAATTTCTATAAACATTTTTTCTATTTATGAGTTTTAATCATGAATTAATTATTTCTATCATTATGACTATCATCACAATGATGTAAGATATGTCAATATTAGAATTAATATGTGAGGATGCCGCGAGGTGTCGCTGTCGTCGATATTCGAATCAAACGTCAGCGGTCAGTTCTTGACACCAGGGTAGAGTTTATAGTGGTCTCCAGCACTAAAATGTAGCCGAATTTGTCAGAATGTCGGCGAGCGCGTTTATTAACGGTCGCGTTAATTACTTATTAACGTGTTTAATGTCCGAGCGGCTATTATTGGCTTCGTGAGTAAGAGGCACAGAGGTCCGGGTTGAAGGAGAGACACAAACGACGATATATGATATATATAGTGATTCCCCGATTTTGAAACTTTTCGGGGACCGGCCCGAAAAGTCGAACGAGCCGGGAAAACGCACGAAACCGGAAACTCTGATGATGTCATAATAAAAAAGTTATATAATTAAAACGTAGGAAGAGGGAAAGTTTTACATTGCATGTATAGGAAAATGCTCGGACTTCCGAAAATAGACGTTTAAAGCGGGAAAGTCGTACGATACGGGAACGCACGA
>AYEL01078903.1:0-16710 GCA_000484575.1 Olivierus martensii
TTAATTGCGGTTTGACTGTAGTGGCCGTGCTTGCCAAGTCACTGTTTGGTTTTGTGACCAATGCGTGAGACGAATTGTTACAGTTTAGTCGTACAATATCAGAATAGGATAAATTTTGTACGTTATATTCAGATATTCGATTTATTTCGTTATTATTAGGCTGGGAGATAGTTGCGCCGACATTGAGGTTCTGATCTTCCGGAGTGTCATGTTGAGAGTCGTTTATTGGGATATCGTGTCTAATGTTACGTGCATCCTTAATAATGCACTTCTCATCTCTATAAAGACAGTTTTCGCCTAGAGAGAGAGTTCTTATTTTAGGCTCAGACATTTTATTCCTATCGTGAGTGACAAAAGAATTAATGATTTCAATATTATCATTGTTTGACAAGCGTTCTTTTATATTATTTGAGCTGTTTCCTTCTATTTTGTCAACAATCATTCCGATTTGATATTTCAACGTATTATATAAACAATAATATTTATTAACGTTAGAGAGATATAAAATAATTACAATGAAAACAAAGGAATCGTTTTGAATCTATAAAACTCTTAACTAATTTGGATGCGATTATAAAAGACGAACGAGCAAAATGGTTCGTAAAGTTATGCAGTTAGCAGTCGGCAGTCGGGTTGGCTTAAGTATCGCTCCCCAATCGCTACATACCTGGGCATGGATGAGTCGGACTTGGAACTCCTTCTTTTCAGAGAGGGCTAGGTTATCTCTCTGGATGTCTTCAAAGGTAAGGGAGGACCCTGTTATCTCCCTGGCACAGAGTTAGAGTACGTAATCCAGATAACTCATCGACTCATTGACTCATCGACTCATCTACGACTCGGCCTCTCCTCTCGCCTTTTATCTGTTGGCCAAGGGAGGGCTTCTGAGTCAGTCTTGACATCATTCTGATGTCGAAAATCTTAACTGTTAGCAAGGAAAGTTCCTTGTTGCTTATCCGACATCTTTATTGTTTTAGTTCCTCATAATCTTAGCTGTTAGCAAGGAAAGTTCCTTGTTGCTTATCCGACATCTTTATTGTTTTAGTTCCTCATTCAGGCGGTTCTCAACCCGACTGTTTAGATAAAGTGAATCAAAAAGGAAGCTAAATCAGCGTTTCCCTTGCTTTCAACTGATAATATTTGTGTAAAGTTAATATTTTATAAAAATTAAATAATATAATATTCTTGACATATAAATTGATTAAATTATACAATTGAAATAATATTAAGATTAACATAATTTTCATGACAAATATAAAAGAATTAATTTGTCAAATATGGTGGGTCCTGCGACCTCACAAATATGTGTATATTAGAATTATGATTTTCAGCAAATGTCTGAATACATTGCGAAAAATAACCTGGAAATTGAAAAATGCATAGGAAAATATACTTTTTTAGCACTACTATGCCATTATCCTATATTAAAAATATCTGGGATAAGATCCTTTTATTAAGTATATTATAATGAAATAAATAATCTTTCCTTAAATCAAAAGATACTGCCCCAAATATTATTGCTTTAGGCTCAAGCATTTAGTAATCGAATATAGTTTTCTTCTAACTCAGGGATATGTTCCACATTATATGAATCCGTATTATATGAGCTACACCAATAATATGAGGCTCGCATAACATGATATAACCGCATTATATGAACAATATAGTTATAAGGAATTCGTATAACACGGTATAGCCATGTTACATGAGCATTACTGCAAATTATTTTTCGCATTATCGGAATCCATATTTTATAGAAATGTACTATATTTTAAAATCTATACTTTCAAATTCCTTTAAATATTTCTGTAACCGAAACTTCTATCATATAATTTTAATTTTTTATACAGTTTGCATAATTTTGATTTTATTCTTAAAATGTTACTAAAATAAAATATTTTTTATTTTTATATTGGCTTAATTGAAGAGCATCGTTTTGTTGAAAAAAATGGCGACAAGCAAATACAGTACAGGCTAATGTTCTACACTAGAAACTATTTATTATTAAACTAGTATTTTACAGTCATATACAATTATATGGAGAAACTTTATGAATTGATTTTATTATTTGAAACTGCATAACTTAATAAAATTCGGATTTTTTCTGATTAGAAACTATTATATTTAAAGGAATATTGAGCATAAATTTGGTGATATCACGAAAGGTTTTTGATATCTAGAATAATTGAATTAGTATTTTACTACGTTTAATGGTAATTCTGAATATCAACAACAATAATAAAAATTAGTAAAAAATTGGAATGCATCATTTTACCTAGTAATAATATAGAAATAAAAGCTATTTAGTCTTTATTGAACATCAAAATTAATGAATTTTAACAAGATAGTAAAAACATTAGGCTACATATTAAACATTAAGATATCAAAACCATAAAACCTTATCTAAAATTCAAACAGGTGTATGAATAATACAAAAATTATTTCAAAGATCATATCTGAATAACAAATAAATCTCGGTTTTTCCAGATATCAATATCAAATAATCTGTCAGAATCAAAAGAGGAAAAAATTTTCAAATTCTATTAGTTTTTATAAAATTAAAATTTGCTATACAAGCAAAAATGTTAATCGTTTTACTAAATAAGCAATGCAATAATGCATATGCTAATAACAATATTTTTTTTATTTCGTATATAAATTTGAAAAAAAACTCCAGCAATATAATTAGTATGCTGAGTACGCAAGAGTCCGAAAGCTTGAAGGTCTGAAGACTTGTTAAAATTTTAAAAACAGTGTTGAAACAAGAAAGATTTCCTGTTTCAACACTGTTTGATTTTATAAATTTTGATTTGAAATGATATCAGCTCATCACATTTAAATTGCTTACTGAAGATATTAAATACAGTAATCGAAATTTGGCATTATTTTTTATTCTATGGAAGAGCCTTAAAAGTTATTTTGTATGCAACACAAAATTCTAGTCACGTATTGAAAAAATTCTTATCCATCTTTATAATTCTAACTTAGAACATTAAAATTATGAATTATTTGATTAAATCTTGAATAAAATATATTTTATTAATATTTGAAAATATTTATTAATTTTTTGAAGTTATAATTTATTAACATTATAAAAATGGGATATAAATTTAGTTTTTTAATTAAATGAAAAACGCTTAGAAAATAGTATAGAATAGATATATGATATTAAAAAATAAAATCAGTATTCACCATTTTTTAAAATTGATTTACAGAATGTTGAATCTATCTGTGACTGATTTATTTTTCAAGAGAAAAATATTTATTACCTTTTTGACAATTTATATCAAATTCGGATTGGAACAATTATAAATTTTGATTTGAAAATGATATCAGCTCATCACATTTAAATTGCTTACTGAAGATATTAAATACAGTAATAGAAATTTGGCATTATCAAGTTTCTTTTTTGTTCTTTTAAATATTTATGCCGCTTTCATCCGATGAGTGCATACATATAGGTATCCATTGGGTGGAATAGATCATAAATTCGGTTGATAGAAAATACAATAGATATATTCATACTGTATATACACATATATATTATAATTCATCACTTTTGGAAGTTTATCATCTGTTTAATGAATAAGTTCGTTTTTTAAATAAATCTTGTTATTAAATCAAACTAAGACATCTCTAAAATATTGTACATGAACTTTCACCATTGTTTTCATAACATTTCAACAATTTCTATATAAAAAATCAACTATTTTAAAGGATAATTTCAAATCAATATAAGTTCAAAAAATAATTGGTTAATTAAATACATATATTTTAATGTAATTTGCTATATTTTCTATATACTTTCTTTATTACATCCGTATTTCCTTGTCAATAGCATTCTTTAATTGTCAGATTAAATAAGTAAAATTATTTTTGCTATTTTTAGTAAGATTGATATTAAAAAAATTATTAGTTACATAAGTTATCCCTTTAAATTTCATTTCTCTAGTCTATGTTTCTTGTTTTTTTCGAAGGCTTTCAAAATCTATGAAGTTATTTTGAAAGCTTTTGGAAAACTCTTCTATTCTTTTTCAGATATCTCCACCGAATCAAACTGGGTTGCTTGTATAAGTTTTTCACTTTCTGAAATATAAAAAATACTGATCAAAGAATAATTAAGGATAGAAATTTATTTATTTATTTTTTTGCCAGAAAATACTGGTTGCATAAAATTTCTCAATTCTCTTTTATAATTAAGGATAGAAATTTATTTATTTATTTATTTTTTTGCCAGAAAATACTGGTTGCATAAAATTTCTCAATTCTCTTTTTCTGAGAAAAAGTAAAATAAAATAAATAAATACATCTTACAGGAAATAAGGAAATTTTATGCATTTTTTGCGAGTGCATTTATTTTATTATAATCGATTAAAGTTGTGGAAGGAAAGTTGAATTTTGTAATATTTTTCTTTCGCAATTTTAGTCTAATTTTTAAATTTTGTTTCACAATTCTGTCGAAATTTAAATATAATATAGTTGAACTATTAGATGGTACATATTCAAGATAATATTTATTGAAATATGGTGAAACGACTTAAATTGATGATTTTATATACAGAAATTATTGAAATGTTATAAAATATTTGTGTATATTGATTCATGTGATAATATTAGAAATATAAATTTAATTTAAGTACAATATTGTCTTGATCATCAATTTTGACATTTGTAACATTTTTGATTTTGAAGATAACCATGCGTCGATTGTTGTTAAATTTTCGAATCCTATTGGAAAAATCCGTTTCATCGCTAATGTTTAATATTTGATTACTTCAATGTTTAATATTTGATTTTTCCAATTTGTCGGAAAAATTTTTTCTTATTAATTTACATTCTTTATTCATATTAATCATTAAAATTTATCGTTTAGGCCTTTTCATTTATTATTATTCGTTCAAGAGGCTTATTTTTCCATATTATTTTCAATTTTAATCCTTTACTGGAAAAATAAGCCTTTTGTTCTTTCATAAATCTTTAAGCTATTTTAAAATATAATACCTGCTCTCAAAAGGTATCTTTCTTGTACATTTCAAATAGCAGTTATATATTTCAATGATATATTTTCAGGTTTGTTAAAAATTTAATTTTATACTTTTTTGAAGTTTTTTATTTTAGCATATTCGATATTTGCGTACAAAATTCTTTATCAAACAGTGTAACTCAGCACTAAGCAGCAACATGCGCTTAGTTTATGCGCTTTAGCTAGAAACTAGTGGAACCAAAGAAATTGCCTGCGCACTCTCGTTATTTAATAGGCCACACCTACTTTAGTATAATTTCTAAACATCTTATTATCTCGACTAATTATGCATTCACTTTATACCCTATATATTAATTCATTTATTGCAAGTTATTTGTAAAAAGTGATTTATCATATTTCTTTCTAAATTTTTGCAACTTCCACGAACTATATTTTTTTTCTGTTTTTAACTTGTCACGGTTCAAATCTAAGCAGAAAATATGCTAATGACCATATTTGACTATAATATTCTGAAATTATTAGTTTATTTTAAGAAACAATGAAGGGATAACGTGTAAAGTTATATTTTCTCTATCGTGACGCATTAATTTTTGATAACTCTCCTTAATATGTAATACTTTCAACCGTGAGCGTTATTGTTTTTTAATTTAATCTGGTATTTGTTTTCGTTCAGATTCACTGCATCGAATGTAATGCTCCTTCATAGATTTGTAATAGATCGTATTTTATCAGTTTATCCTTAATAAAGCCTATTTTTTTTCTTTTTATAAAATAATTCAGTAAATCAGTATTTTTCATAGACATTCTTTTAGTTCGGCATGTGTTAAAAATAAAATAATTTTCTATCTGATATCTGTAACAGTTTCAAATAGTTATTGCCAGAAATTGCTATTTTAGATGAATTCGAATTTGAATGCTTTATTTCATATGATTTAGATTTCAATTACTGTATTATTCTGCAATATCCGTTCATGAGAAGAATAGCTTCTTTCGATTTTTAAATAACATGTGAGCATTTATTTTAAGACAGAATAAAATTTAACTAATTAAAATATACATTATTTTGATTCGCAATAATATACTGTACTGTTTTTTATATTGGATGAGAGAAATGTGTTTACAAAGTTATTACAATTTTAATTTTTTTTTTTGGTAAAAAAATATATATATATTATTTTATTTGATAAAATAAAATCTATCTTTACTTATAGAATCATTAAAATACATCAAATATTGAATTTTGGACACAGGAGAAATTTTTATCTATTCTTAGAAGAATATTCATCCAGTTAGTTAGTATGTTCGTATTTTAATCATGTGTACTTATAATTTTCATAAATTCATCTACAGTTTTTTAATGAATAATGTTCAAAAATTTTTTTCATTTCCTTTTTGACGATTACAATTTAAATACAAACTTCAATAACAGCTATAACAGCCCATTATAAGTCTACTTGAAAGAACAGTTCATTAAGTTAATTAAAATTTTAAAGTTATTGTACATTTCTGAATATAGTATTATAAAATACTATATTCAGAAATGAATATAGATGATATTTTTCTTAATTAGTTATAAAACTAATTAATAAAAATATTAAAAGTAGAAAACAAAAATTTTAAATACGATTTTAGAATTATCAGTAATTAATAATTATCTTGGTTATTAATGCTTTGTTTTTATAATTAATGATCAATAATTAAACATTGATTAAATTTTGATGGATAATTTAATTCAGTTTATACTATGTTCTTATAAACGTAAAACATATATACAAATATACAAATTACATATATTTTATTTACATAAATCTACATTTTATTAAATTTACATTTAATATAAATAAATTTGTCAATAGATGTATTCAATTTTGCTAAAGTAACATAACTATTTATGATAATATAAATTACAAATAGCCTTCGGTCTGATACGGACTGCGAGAGGCATTCATCCGTCCAGTGAAACTTCCGATTTTTTAAAGCAAAAGCAAACAAAAAACTTTCAAACAATATAAAGAAACTATATTTATCACATTAATAAGTAATTTTACTGATAAATAAATATTATACCAGTATTATTATTATAAGTTTTTCAAAAAACACAATTGCATTTATTACATGTAGTATTTTTATTTGATAAATAAATGTTTCATTAAACTTTTTCCTATTGTTCTGCAAAATAATTGTTAATTTGAATTTTTCACTCAATAAAAAGTTTTCCCATGCTGGATCTAGAAAGTAAATAATATTACAATTTGTCTTAACTTATGCCACATTTATTCCGCATTCTGATTCTACCACATAAAATTGAGGAAAAAAGTGTTTTCATACAACTTATTTCGTTTATAATTTTTCTTTTTAAATTATATGTCCTAATTTTTCTATTTTAGTATAATACTTAAACATTCTATAATAGTATCTACAGTATATTATAGGATTCTATAATATAGAAAAATAGTTTATCGTTCAATATTATTTTTTAAGATGACTGCCCTAACTTTTTATAGATATAAAAATAGTATTTTTATATCTATAAAAAGTTAAGTATTTTTATTTTATTTTTTAATTTTACATTTGGTTAAATCTTACTGAAAAATTTTATTTTAATGAAAGGAAAAAAAAATTTTATAAACCTTGTAAGCTTAAATTTTAGAAAATATGACGTTTTTTCTGCCACAAAAATACAGATTCTTGAAAATTTTTACTTTGTAAAGTGAAAATTTAAGAAATTTCAACGTTTCAAAGTTTTTCATTTTAAATTTTTTATAAATAAAAATTAGAAAAAAAAAATTATTTTAGTCAAATAAATTTACATTATATAGACTAATTAATACAATATTGTATTATACTTTCAATTAATTGATGTTATATAGCATAAAGGATTTAATTCTGAGTTTTTAATCTTCAATTACAGAACTTATCGATCTTCGTGACTAATAATTTTCAATATATTGAATTCATTCAAGTATAATTATTGCTTATTGATAATCATTTCTTTCTTTTTCCTATTACTGTACTTAATTTAATAAAAGGATTCTCTTATCTGAATGTAATCTAACCAATTCCTTAGAGTATTTATAAGGATGAAACAAATTCATTAGAATATTGGCTATCCAATTATAGTTCTCTGTATTGTAATTTTTATTTTCTAAATTAATTCATAAAAATTAATAATTTATGAAACGAAAATACTATAATGTATACAAATTTATTGTTACACAATACAGTATATATATATTAATTATTGAAAATATTGTTTCATAATAAAATTTCATAATTCTTTAAATAAAATTCTCAACTAAAAATCTTAAATAAGTCCAGCATGCTAATTTTCTTGCTGTTAAACTATTATAATTTAATTAATTAATATTTCTGTAAAAAAATAAAATTGCTTGTTTTGCTCTGTCACTTCAGTTTCTGGACTAGAAAAAAGTTCTTTCTAATTTATGACTATTAGAGAGATTTTATAAATATAGTATAAAAATATTTATTTTTTTAGGTATAATAATTTTTTTATACTTAGTATTTTTTCTGTTTCTGGTGTTGATTTGGGTTGAAAGGTGGACAGACTGTTTAATGGTTTAAATAATCGTTTATGGTATTTAGAACAGTGTAAGGTGCTGCTTTACACACGTCTCATTATGTAATTTTAGGAATCACTTTTTTCTATCTACCATCTGATACGCCTGAGTAATAAACTAGTATTCAAAATTGATATTGCAAAAATAGCTACTGTATATAAAATGAGTTATTTAAAAATTAATTTATTACTTTAATCTTCTCACACCCATTTTATCTTTTTAACTACAGAATTAGGTTAAATTTTATGAAATTAAAATTTCACCTCAAAATAGAATTTCTAACTTGTTTTTTTTTTGTTTTAAAAATTGTCCGAAAAAAAATATAAATGTGCTGTTAGCAAATATAAAAAATATGTTTTGCTATCTTAAGTTTTCAAATTATAATAAAATATTATATTAAATTCTGAATGTTAAAAAATATATATTTATTTATTTATTAATTTTATTATTATTATTGGTTACAGTATAGCCTTCCAATGACCTCAAACTTCATAATCAAATATATAATTAAGTAATCAAAATCCATTCAATCAAGTCATCGTTTATAAATTTTACCATTACTTAGTGATCTGGTGCATTCAATATTTAATTTTTAAATAAATCTATTATAATTAGGTTAGCATTTATATTAAATTCATTGATAGTGATATGGTAAGTAAAATTAAATATTTCATAAAACGGAAGGAAAATAGATTTTTGATCGTACAATAAAAAAGGATAAAAATTTATGCATTACTCTATAAATAGAAAACGTTTTTTATTTAAACTATTAGAAAATAACTGTAATAATTTATTGGGATTAAAATGCAACTTCAGTTTGTCATTTATAGGCAAATACATTGTAATCGTCATGTAAAACTATTCATGTGACTGTGTATTCTTTGTTGGAAAATAAACTTTTAGCTGCTCACTCCTCGAGAAAAAAATATATTAATTATAATAAGTATGACTATTGCATAAATTATGGTTATGCATATTACATATTATGTTATATTACATAAATATGACTGTGGTTGATGTGGACTTTCTGTCGAAATGCATTTCATACTATATGCATTAATATGGCATTGACTGTGGTTGATGTGGACTTTCTGTCGAAATGCATTTCATACTATATGCATTAATATGGTTGAAAACATTTTTAACACATTGAAGTAAACTAATTCATTATTCTACAAGTTATTGATGTTCTTTCGAATGAGGTATAAACAGAACACCTGATTTTTCATTTATCTTTAAGTTGTGTTAGCATTTTCAGCCTTTCCATAATTTATATCCAAAGAAAAGATCTTTTCTTCGTTTTATTTGATATGTTTTTTAGAATCAGCCAAAAATATTGGCAAAATGTCAAAATAAACTTCAGTTTCTTTTTGAAAATTTTTCGCTTGAGAAACAACCAAATAAAAACACTTCAAATTTATTGTAACTGGCTAAAATTCGAAAAATCAGCATAATAATCAATTCAAATGATTAAAACTGAAAAATGTAATAAGGATTCAAAAAAAGAGTATATTTTTTAACATTAAATTTACAAAAATTGATACTGTATTTATAAGTAACGCTAACTTGCCTTAAAGGCTTTGATTATTTATTAAATATCATTGTGTATCATGGATTCATTTACACTAGATCAATGAAGCTATTCATCCATTCACAATTATATATGTATAAAAAATTCATTGCTGGAGGAAATTAAAAACTAATAGTTAAACATCACTTTAGAAATTCCTTTATAAACGTTCTGAATTAAGGAAAATAGGACATGACTTATTATGCTATACATTAAAGCGTGACAGTTTAAAGGTCGAGAATTATAAAAGATAAAAGCTAAAATATTAAAGAAGTAATGATTTTTGATGAGGAATAAATTGCTCTTTTACTCTTCTCCTTACAAAATAGAAGTTTAAATAAATAAATTAGGTCAAATTACAGGATTTTAGATAAACATTTGTATTTTTTTCAAGAATTATCTTTACCGTAGTATACTTTTAAAAAGTAATTTAAGAAATTATTTTAATTTAGTCTTTGATACAAGAATTTTTAAGTTGTTTACATTCAAAATCAGAAATAATTGGTATTTTAGATTTCCCTCTACTGAATTTTATGCAAAGAGTAGGAGTGCTACTTAACATTTAAAAATTATATAGCAAACAGGAACCACATTCATCATTTTCAAGTTATATAAATTCAACAGAGTGAAAAATTAAATACAGTACATAAACCCTTAATTTTGCATAACCAATGAGTAATTTCGTTCATTATCAAATAATATTTTATTTAATATCAACATGTCGAAACAAAAATAATTCGTTAATAACCCAGACCTTTTAATAATCATATTCAAATTGTTTTACTAAATTTATAAAATATTTGCTAATAGATTATTTAACCCATATTTCCTAAATTGCTATATTATGTAAAAAAGTTATTTTATTTTAATATAATGTTTCATATTAAGCACTTACGATCGATTTAACAGATTCTTACGTTCAACGAGCCATATTTACTACTTAATTAAAATTTGAGTTTGAGGAAGTAAATTTCTATGCTCTTTTACTTCAATGAGAAATAATATCAAGGAAAATGTATATATTTTGTATATAAAATCTAATTTATATTATTTTTGCATCAAATTTTTATTTATTTTAATTTTTTAGTTTAAAATCTAATTATAATACTTCTTTCTATTAAAAGTTAAAGATTAGGAAATGACATCTCTAAACGGTCTATTATAGAAAAGAAAGCTTACAAATTTAAAAATATTGTTTAACTACGATAAAAAATGTCACTTTATAAAAATGATAATAGTTTAATTGAACAAGTTTGTCTTCACTTCTGTGAGAAACGAATGAAGTTAAACTTGTTTCTCAGAATGTCTTTCTCACAATTTTCATGCTATACGTTTTTTAAATGAAATAAAACAATATCCATTCAGAAATGCAAAAGCCATTTCTGGTAGGAACTGAAATATAAAATATAGTAAAAATAATTTATTAAAAATCTAAAATTTTAAAGATATAGTTGATTAAATATTTAAAGTCATTAAAAACTTTTATATTAATTTACTTCCTCATAGAGATGATTTGATTTTATTCAAAAATAGCATTTTGCTATTAATATGCTTCATCAACAATACCATTAGGTGAAAGGCACTTATTACCCTAATTATTATTGTAATAGATAGACAGAATTATCTATAATATATTTATAAAATTTTCTAAACATAACCCGAGGCTAATTTTTGAACAAAAATGGTTCTTTTGTGAATTAAGCGTTTTGTGTTCTGCTTCAGAGCTTTTCGGAACAGGCGGAGCAGGTGACGTCAAAGTACACACCCAATCTCAGGTAGAGGCAAGCAGGCATAAAGTCATCGGCCCAGAAACGCTAAAGTTTTCATCCCTTAGGGGATGAAACGTATTTTAAATTCACTATCACGTGATTTGCGATGGAGAGTATTTAAAGTGAGTAGAATTTGTTTCGATCACATTCAGTTCTCTTCTCACTTCTGGGTCTATCGCTGATATATCATATTCAGCATGAGATATTCATGGGTAAGATTGTTAATGGGTAATTGCATTTGCTTATTTCTTACTTAAATGCATTCCCTACTTCATTCCGATTTTATCTTTTATTGTAGGCTTTGCTAGGATTACTGGTCCTAGTTTTATGCAACAGCTCTTTAGCTAAAGAAGAAAAAGATGATTCTACCGATCTCGTAGCTGCAGCTTCCCATCATCATGGGCATGAATGGGATCATCATGAAGGGCATTGGAAAAAAGGACACGGTGATCACGGTGATCATGGACACGGACATAAGCATGGACATAGTGATTGGGGACATTGGGACAAACATGGAGGCCATCATCATCACGACAAAGGAGGACATGATTGGGATAAATTTGGCAAACATCATGAAGGTCATCATCATGATGGGCACGATCATCATGGTGGTCATGGTCATCATTCTTGGGGAGGTCATGGAGATCATGGACACAAGAGTGGCGGACATCATTTCCATGATAAGGGACACAAAAATCATGGATTCAAAAATTCATATCACAAGGAAGAACACGGAGATCACAAATCTTATCATGATATAGATGGACATGGTCATTATCACAAGAAGTATGATGATGAAGATCATTGGCACAAACATCACGGTGCCAAATACCACAAAAATCATCATGGTAAAAAGTATTTCGGAGATCACGAGCATGGAGATAAATATCATAAGCACGGACATGGTGGACATCATAATCATCATGGTGGAGATTATAAGAAAGGTGGAGACCACTTTGACAAGCATTGGGGTCACAAAGATGGTGGTGGACATCATCATCATGATCATCACGAACATGGAGGACATGGACATCATCATGGTAGCGGCGGACATCACGGACATCATGGCCATCACGGATGGTGAGAAATTTGTGTCTGATAAATTTTATACAGAATGTGCTCAAGGCAGTCTCTAAGTCAGATCTTTGCTTTTGATGATGGTTACATATTGCTTGCTTTTTATGTATATTTTTAGACTTTCTATCGCTAAATGATATGGAAATCATACATTAATCCTTCTATTTTCAAGTTTTCTTCTTTATCATCATCAGGTCGATAATAATAGGTATTGGCAGGTACTTTTCTTGTAACGAAACAAAGAAATGGTTTAAAATATGTACAAATCACCGAGCCAAATGTGGTTTATTATTATTTACAAATAAATATTTTCTAAATAATATGTAGTTGATTTAATTAAATAGTTTAAAGCCCGGATGGCAATTGGTGCATTTCTAGATTTACCAAATGGACTTTTATTTCCGTTATAGACTTATATTTAAATTTTGAAAATTAAACTTAATGATATGTTTATACCTGATATTTCATGCTTGGAATGAAAATTCTTTTTCTTTGTTATCATTCAAGTGGAAAGGGAGATTACTTTTAGAACAGTTTTACAAAATTCCGATCTGTTTTTATAAAACAATAAGACAATTGTGCAGTTTTTTATTGTACCAAGGAGTGATGAGTGTAATTTGATGGTTAATGCGTTTATCTTCATTTCAATCTTAATAGGCTTACAAATATGTCCCAATAACTGTTATATAAACCAATTCCAGTTTATTCTATTAAAAACGGAAATATTAAAAAAATAATTTACTTAAAAATTATTCTAGTAATAACTAAAACAGTGTAATTAAATAAGTTTTGCAGCATTAAAGAATAAGACAAAAATATAATCCTATATTTTAATAAATATAATTTAACACACATAATTTTAATATTTATCAAATTTTTGTTCCATAGCCTATTAAATAGGCTTTTCAGATATTATATTGGTACAAAATTAATGTAATGATTTTGAGGGAGAAAATAGGAATACGAACACTAATTTACTCTTCGCATAGATTCCAATAATTTCCAAGAAGAAATTTATTCCAATAATTTTTAAAAACCAATAAACCTATTATCTAAAGTTCTATAAATGTTATTTTATTTAATTTTGTTTTTAGAAAATTCTTTATAATGATTTAATTTTTTTCAAACAAACTTTTACATTAGCTTTTTGATTATAAAAAGTATATAATATTAAAATAATATTAACATTTCTCGAGATATATTTACATCCAATTTCAAATGAATGATTAAAAATTATTTATTTATAAAATAATTAATAAAATGCAAAACCCAAAAAAGAAGTAATCTAAGTTGATCCTGTTTTAGGAAATCGAATCGAAAAAATAATAATCAATATGCGAATATTTGAACTGATTAAATTTTAGATTAGAAAATCACTATCAAAAATCTTTAAATTATCAATATATCTTAATCTTATCAAACTATAAAGAAATATTTTCAATTTACAATCTGTAATTTATGTTAGACTTATTATATTATTCATTTGAAATTATTTCCCAAGTTCTATATATTTGACCTAACCATGAATCCCATGATGTTGTATCAAGAGGCATAGCAGTGACTAAGAAAAG
Source organism: Olivierus martensii (assembly GCA_000484575.1). Lineage (NCBI taxonomy): Eukaryota > Metazoa > Arthropoda > Arachnida > Scorpiones > Buthidae > Olivierus > Olivierus martensii. The sequence goes on from AYEL01078903.1 coordinate 14,547, forward strand.
TGCAGACAGGGCCTAGTTATCTACTAGACACAATAGACACATGTTTGGGGATTCAAAATCAGGTTAAAATTATTGAACAATTTTATATTTATTTTAAAAAATTTTTTGTACCTACAGACCCCAAAGGATTTTAATCTGATCCTGAGTACAATAATCACTGACAACTCTTATCCAAGTACAGTGGATAAAGACAGAAACAGAAAGTAATTTATTTTGTTTTCATCCTTATCCGGATAATCTCGAAATTAACCAAAAAGAACTGGATACCGTTGAAAACTATTTCTAAAATTAAGCACAAACGGCTACAATACACTGCAATAAAATGAGAATTTTCGAACTGAAATGCAAAAATAATTAGGCAGTAAAATTTACCGTATATATGAAACTATAATACAGGGTGATCAAAAACTCTACCGCTGAACTTAAGGGAATGATAGAAAGAAACAAGACAAGCATTTTTGTTCTCACAATGTACTCGCTCGGGATATAAATTTTGAACATCCCCCCTTAGAAGTTTGACTCCAAGCAATCCGTGTGGGACGAATTGTGCTTCATCTCTGCTACGCTGAAAGAAAACTGATTTTCTGGGAATAGTTTTGTTCACAGACGAGGCGTGTTTTAATGTTGACATCTCCCGGTTAATCTCGACATTAATCGGATTTCGCATATTATCCGTAACATATATATAGTATATTTTTCGATTATTCGTTTGTTATTTTTCAGTATTTTTCATAGATTTTTTTTTCCATGAAAATTATGATTGTATTATATTCGTGTGTTAACTTATGCGAAAACGTATTATACAATACATTTCTTTATTTATTCAATTTAAAGATGATTTTTCAGATTTTTCAGTAATTATTATTTATTAATATGAGAATAAATCATATTAAATAGAAAAATTTGCATACAAAAGTTTATTTTTAATGCATAATATCGCCTTAAAAATATTCTCTTATCCATTTGTTACTGATTATTAAAATAATATCTTATTCATTTATTATTGATTGTGTTCCTAACAAATGGATAAGTGCAATGGGAGTGAGTGGATTCAGAAATTGGCAGGGCTAAGTTTAAAAAAGTTATTTAAATTAATAATAGAAATCAGGATTTAACATAAATAGAGTAATAAAACAACAAAGATATCTATTTTTTCGTGGTTTATTTATTTCTTTAGGTTTCTTCCATAAATTATATAATGGTATTTCGAACACTTTTTGATTCTTTCACACCCCTTCGTCGTTTTCGTCACATTAAGCTTGACCCCCTGATTATAACGCCACAAATTTGAAAATCTCTCCCCTTCTACTTAAAAATTTTTCTCTGATTTTACGTAAAAATAAAAAAATATATATAACTTATAATAGTAGAAAATAAGAATCATTTTATATTAGTAGTTTGTTATTCTTTAATCTTTAACTTCCAAATAAATCTTCAAGCAAGTAGATAAATGTCTTAAAACTAGATATATATTTTACATTTTCGTAATAAATTTATCTTCAAATATGCTATATTATAGATTTTGTTTTTCGAACAATTAAGCATAAACATTTTATATTTTATAAAAAATTTTTAATCATAGAAATGTAAAATTCTATGATTAAAAATTAATTATTTTTAATCGTAGAGTTTTAATCATGCTGTAAAATTAACTATTTTTACAGCATGATTAAAACTCACACTGTTAGGGGAAGAAAGAATAATAGAATTGTGAGAATAAATGATATAGAAAAAGAAGGAATTACAATATGCATGACTTCTTCCTTAGGTCATTTATCATTACAGTTCGATTATACAGTACTGTGTATATATATATGAATGTGTATACTATACAATGTTTGAGATAGTTCAAAATACAGTAGTTGAGTCATAGTTCAAGATTTATTGAAACAATTTTTCTAAAGTGTATTTCATACATCATCATACTTTGAGAATTTACTGGATCAAAAAATTTGCTCTAAATCTAATAATAGTTTTTAAATTTGATTTTAACATCAAATTTGGTTTCCTATATATCGCACACGTATTTCTAAAGTGACACAAGTCAAAAACGAACGTTTTGAGAAAATTGGAAAAACTACGAAATCAGCTTAACTAAAAACCATTATATAACTAATAATTTTTTCAAAATTTGTAATCTTTTGAAACCATTTTTTAGGAAAAT
>AYEL01078905.1:0-13122 GCA_000484575.1 Olivierus martensii
CAAAATTGTAGGAAGGCGCCATTCTTTTCTCCACGATTGGTCTAGCTTTCATAGTCCATCATAGTCCATTGAAATATAAGTTAATCCGAGTACATATAGTATCATGCTGATAAACTACTTTTTTTATTTTATATTATAAAATAAACAATAAACAATTGGGTCACAGTACGATTTCAAAAAAATATGTTGGGTCGTGCGTCAAAAAAGGTTGAGGATCGCTGGTGTAGAAGTATAGTACATTTGTTTTGTTATCAAGTAAGTATATATAATAACTTAGTCTAACATTATTCTAACATTATTAACATTTATGTAGTTAATCTGCAAGTTACCCAACAGTAATATTAATTAGACTCTGTGTATAAATACGTGGGTACCAGTATCACAGATCAAGGAACGAATTTTTCGTCCCAACATGAAATAGGTATAATTAAATTAATTAATTCAAAAACTGCTTAATATCAATTATGTAAAGTTCATTATCATCCAAGCACAAAATAGCAGTCAAGTAGAAATCACTTTTATTAACAGAAATTAAAAACGTTTTCGGATTTTTATTACATATTATGTTTTATGTTTTTCCTTTGTTAATATGGGTCCACTTAACCTATGATTGGTATAGTACCACCCACCAATCTTAGAATGAGATGTACCAAAAATATTTTTTATTATTTTTACATTTTACTATGTACTATGCTATATTATTTCTTGATTAATTTTTATATATTTCATTTTACTAATAAAAATTGTATTTCCAATATCAGCTCTTCGGCTATATCAATGTTTGAAATACGGAAAAGATTTTGTTCTAGAATATATTTTGAATTTTATTGTAACTGAAGATGGTATGATAAAAATACCGAAAACGTTTTTAATTTCTGTTAATAAAAGTGATTTCTACTTGACTGCTATTTTGTGCTTGGATGATATTGAACTTTACGTAATAGGTATAATTTTTTTTGTGAGAGCTTTTGATGAAAATTTGTCTTTGATGACTGGATGATTATCAATCAGCCCATTCCCAGAAAAGATGAAAAAGATGAAATCGAATACTTGGAATGGAATTATAACAAATGTTCATAATGTCCTTCATTATTTACCAACAATAGTGAAATATATTATAATAATTTACTTATAAGTTTTTAGTATTTGTAGATTATTAGATTTTTGAAATACAAATCAGTAGTAAATTTTAAAATAAATTATTTTTACATCCATGGATTACTAGATTTTTTTGTTTTAACACTTTTAGCTATTGAAACTTAATAATTCTTGTACCAATAAACTTTAATTTTCATAATTAATACAATCTGAACATCAGCAACCTTTTAAATACAGCCAGGCAGTTGTAATTTTATATTGGTTAATTTTCAATGTAATTTCTCTGTCCAAAAATTGTTGAGATCTAATCGGTATAATGGCTACCAGAGTAAAAAACGTGTGCATAGAATTCACACTGTAGGATGTAGGGATAGTGAAAATATTTAGAGAGGGGCCTCAAAATTGAATTGTGCCTGGGGCCTCTCAAATGCTAAATCTGCCACTGTAATTATGATTACTAATATATGCTTTTCAAAAATGTTGTGAATACATTTATAAATGTCTTTATAAAAACAAAAAAATGACAGTCAGTAAGTTTGATCATAATTACAATAATTATAATATACTACTATTTAATTTTATTAATTAATTACAGAATTGGGTAAAATTTATTTGATATTAACTTTATTCAGTTATTAAACTTATACTTGTAACTAGGGTTGCCATCCGTCCTGATATATCGGGACCGTCACCATTATGGACCTTCTTGTCCTGACATCCTGACAAATAAAAAGTAGTTATATTAAATAAAAGTGTTCTAAATAAAAAGTAATTATATTAAATAAATTTTTTACTTCATATCTACACCCCCATCTCAGAGTGTCCCGACGAGATCCCAGCTAGATATGGCAATTCTAACTGTAACTCAATTCATGAACTCTTGGTTTACAAATTTTCAGTTTAATGAACTGCATAAATGTATATCACTTTTTGTTTTGCAAAGATAATTTTTCTCTTTTGTAAAGAATCTGTTTCATCACCAATCAATTATCCACTATAATTTGTTTATATCAATGATTATATTTGTTCTATTTAAAATCTCTAATTTATATGTTAATAAATTTTTTTGCATATTGAGTCTTCAAATTGTTTTAATAAAAAATTACATTATTTTGATGTTTATTATTATTAAATAACTCAAACTAACAGCACTTAAACAGGATAAATTTTTCATTTTTGGAAACATTTTCAATGAAATACTTGCCATTCCTGCATGAATGCTATTGGTTTGACTTATAAAAAAAAAAGGCAAAGATATGGATACAGTCATTTATTACTAGCTCAATGATATTAATTATTATAATTTCTTGCTTATTCTTTTCACTGATTGCATCAGATGTATCTAAATATTTTCTTATCAAATTTACTGTTCCTACCAGTAAATTTTAATTAATTTTAATTAATTTTGTAAACTAACCAGTAAATTAATTTTGATTAATTTTAAGACAAAATTTTCTTTTGTTTTCACTTGAAGATCTAGTATGAAATTTATAGTATTTTGGCATGTACTTACGGTATATATCTGTAATGTACTTACTACATTTTTCAAAAGATTTTGCAACTAAACAAACTATTTTGTTTCATAAAACAATGATTTTATATTATTCCAGATATGTAAATCTCTTAATATGCAGTAAATACTCATAAATAAGCTTAAAAATTTTTTCCAGAAAAAAAAATTTTGAAAATGAGGTTTGTTTATACTTGAAGCAATCAAAAAATGAAAAATTTTTCAAAATCATAAGATTTGCCTGCTCAGTCAAGTGTTGTGTTCCCATTGTGCCTTCATGTGAATCATGTGATACACTATATTTATTCTTAACAAAGCTCATTATCTTAATGTTTCTTTCAAGTTTTTTGTTAAAAATGTGTGGCTGTATATGACTGTACATAAATTGATACTGTATTTTTGTAGGTATTTTAATATTGGATACTGCACAAATATAATTAAAATTATATAAAGCGGTTGCATTACATCCTCTGCACTAGTAATACATCCTATGGCTGCATATTTTTAGCAGCTGGATGTACCATATTTATTTCTAAAAATTCCTATTTCTTCTCAGTTACATACATCTGCATATTTTTAATAATATATTTAAATAAATTCAAAAATATCAATTTAATGGGTTGTTTATAAATAAAATCGGAAATGTGTAGATCTGTGAATGAAAAATAACGCAACTTTAATAATGATACTAAATACATATATACTTTATTCTTCATTGCATTTTTTCATAATGAGTACCTCAAAACCTATTTGTAGATCAGTCTTTTTTTATGTCACTAATGCACATATCACAAGTTAATATTAAATGGAAATATAGCAAGCTCCAATGTTTCTGATTGGCAATTTATACATTTTCAGATAGTTCTGATTATTTATATAGTACCTGATGATTAATTTGTAGTTAATTTCAGACATCAGATTTGCACTGCCAATGATTGTGCTGGTTGGCTCTCCACTCCTGTCAGTTGCAACAAAATTTTGTCGCATTTTAATTATGAATTTTATCATTTAAACACTTTCTTGACAATTTGATACATATTTGTCAGTGCCTTTCAAAGAAAATGCAAGGCCTGGGACAACTAATATTTTCGAGGCCTTTCAAAATTTAAAATAAAACTGTAGACAAGAAAATAAAAACAATGGTATTTAATATTTATTATAATTATAATACATATTTATTTTACAGAAACTTTGTGTGCTTTAACATTAGCAATGATATAATATACAGTGGTAAAAGAAAAGCAAAAACATTGATAGAGAACTTCAAATTTTGACAAACACTGAAGCCCAAACAGTATAAAAATATACAAATATATTTTTGCCTAACATATTGAGTTATAAGTTGAGGCTCCTAAAATTTGTAAGGCCTGGGGCAATTGCCCCTTTTGTTCCCCCTCTGATGGCCATTGCATATAGTATATCATATTGTCAATTTCATACATTCAAATGCAGAGTAGTTGATGCTAGAGTTGTGTCATCAAGACTAATAAATTTAATAATTTATGGTTAATTCAAATTTTCATTAAAATTTATTTATTTATTTATCTTTGTATTATATATGTTACGCCCAAACACCAAAATCGCACAATGACCGAAAAAATCAGCCATAATGCATTATGGCCAGTTCCAAATGACTAAATACCAATGCTCAACATTATTTCACTTTGTGGCCATGTGAGATAACCACAACATGTGGGCAACTCCGCCAAAACCAATACACATTCTGAATGTTTTGAAATGATTACAGAATGGTCTGAAACAGATCAGGGCATGTGTTTGTAGTAGTATGCTATGGAAATCATCAGAACTTTCCTCTGGATCCCAATAAGGTTTCATCATGTGCTACTGCATACGTTATTGTAACAATAATAAGTGAAGTGTCTATGTCAAAAAGTTCTGTGCAATTCAAAATATCATCTGTAAAAATAAATGAACAGTATCTATAACACTAAGAATAAACAGAAAAAAATATTTATTGGAGGATATGATGTCTATTTACAAAATTATTTTAATTTACAATTTTTAATTCGATTATTAAATTTTAATTCAACAAAAGAATGAGAAACAATTCTCCCCTTATTTATCCACAATCTTGTTGAGTTTATATAAATTTATTAGGATGTTATTTGTTATTGAATCTTCCTTTATAATCAGTTAATACATTTTTAAGATCTGAATTTATAAGAGTTTAGTTAATTATTCCTAGATGTACTTATTTTAAAATAGAGAGATTAAGTAGAATACATATTTTTCCTCTTTTTGTAGAAAAGAAGATAACATAAGCAGATAAAATAGGCAATTTTATCACTTAAATTTAACCTTAGCTGCATATGCAGAAGCAACATTTTTGTATTTTTCTTAGAACTATGTAGAATGGGAATAACATATGATATTCTAAATTTCCTGCATTGAACTCCAAGAAGTCCAGATTATATAAATTGTAAAAGTGCTACTATATTATTTCACTTTCTCAACAGAACTGCTAAAACCTTTTAATACTTAATAAGACTCAAAAATAGCACTTTTTGCAGTTAAGGTTAAAAATACATTTATTGTCCATAAAATGCACTAATGTTTTCGGTTTTTTTATTACGCTATCTTCAGGTACGCTAGTTTATAACAGATTCAAACAATAGACAAAAAACATTCTTAGAACATTTGTACTATCTACAAAAATTTAAATTTTTAAAATACGTTTTCGGTTTTTATATTACGCCATCTTCAGGTATGCTAGTTTATGACAGATTCGAACAATAGACAAAAAATATTCTTAGAACATTTGTACTATCTACAAAAATTTAAATTTTTAAAATTGGAACAAATATTATATTATAAGTCCAAACAAGGTTTCTTTACAAATAATTATTACTCATTAAAGATAATTAAAAATAAATTCTTCATATACTTATAAAAAATACAGTTTACAGGTTTAGTTCTAATTCCATTTTTTAGGATACTGCCCAGCTTTAATTCCACACTACCATAAATAATGTTCTATAGCTCTTATTTTTCCTAGTATTAGTACTCCTGTCTTTCTTTAAAATTTAACTATATTTTACTTACAGCTCTATTACTCTATCTCTGTAATAGAGCTGTAAGTAAAATATAGTTAAATCTTATTTTTCCTTTATCTCCCTGTCCTTTCCTCTGTTCTTTCACTTTGTCTATACTTTTCCTTATTCAATGCGCATCTCCACGCCTGCAATGGTTAATGCTAGCTTGTCATTAAATTTTCTTCGGATCTTCTTTTTATTATTTCTATTGACTCTGCTATAGTTGCCTGGGTTCCTGGTATGATCTGCTTTATTACTTTTGTTTGTTCCCAATTTATGCTTAAATCTTTGGCATAAGCTTCTATGGCTAATGATGTTGTCAGTTTACCCTTAGCTATATCATTTTTATGTTCTTCTGTTCTCTTAGTTACTGATCTTGTGGTGACTCCAAGATATGCTGATTCCTTACCTGTGTTTAAGTCTTTCGTGGTAATTTTATATACTCCACTACGTTCCATTTTGTTCAATGGATCTTTATCGTTTCGTAACAAATTAAATATTGTGGGTACTCTTCTTGGTGCCAGACTTCTTCCTTTCTTCTTTGCTAAGTTTTTTATCATTTTTATATGTTCCATGTGATACGGTACTGGGATATACCTTTACTCATCATTTCCGGCTGGTTCTGTATTTTGCTCATTGTACTTCTCTAGCTTCTTTTTAGTTTGCTTTAGAATCTTCATTAGAAAGGCTTTATTATACCCATGCTTTAATCCTATTTCCAGTATGTATTTGAATTCTCTATTTAAGTCCTCCTCCTGCCTACAATATTGCAACGCTCTCCTATACATACTTCTGAATGCCTCTTTCTTATAATTCATTGAATCGTTGGACCATTTTGGGATTAAAATCGGTCTGTATGACAGTTTTCTATAGACACTGATTCTTATTTCTGTATCTTATACTAGTATCTTCAAATCCAAGTAGTGCAATTCTGTGTTACTCCTTTGGTCCATTTTCAATTTAAGGCCATATTGGCTCACTGTAAATTCTTCCACCATTCTTTCTATCTTATCTTCTCCTTTCCATACTACTAATACATCATCTATGTACCTAATAAATAATTTTATATTCGATCTAAACTCATAAAGCTTTTGATTCTCTACTATGCTTAGCACTATTTCTGCTAGGATACCCACTATCGGGCTACCTATCGGTACCCCTAGCATTTGTTTGTATACTTTTTGTCTAAATCTGAAATACGAGTTGTGGCAAACTAAATGGGCCAGTTCTTGGAGGAGTTTCGGATTGCCTTGTCCTGGCGCCATATTCTCTATCAGAAACCAGTAAAAATGTAAACACACCGGTTCTAATTGAAGCGATGGATACAATGCTTCATAATCGTAGGTTGTCATGATATCAACCTTTTCCATTCTGCATATTCTGAAGTCTACTCAGTACTGTTATTACTACTTTAGTTGAATCTTGTGTTTCACCTAATATTTTGTTAGCCCAATTCGCAATCTCTTTTTCCAAATTATACGTCGGAGCTAAGCTTTTCTCCACGATTGGTCTAGCTACAATAGGTACTTTGTGAGTTTTAATAACTAATAAATAGTGCTAAGAGTAGTAGAGAATCAAAAGCTTTGTGAGTTTAGATTGAATATAAAATTATTTATTAGGTACATAGATGATGTATTAGTAGTATGGAAAGGAGAAGATAAGATAGAAAGAATGGTGGAAGAATTTACAGTGAGCCAATATGGCCTTAAATTGAAAATGGACCAAAGGAGTAACACAGAATTGCACTACTTGGATTTGAAGATACTAGTATAAGATACAGAAATAAGAATCAGTGTCTATAGAAAACCATCGTACAGACCGATTTTAATCCCGAAGTGGTCCAACGATTCAATGAATTATAAGAAAGAGGCATTCAGAAGTATGTATAGGAGAGCGTTGCAATATTGTAGGCAGGAGGAGGACTTAAATAGAGAATTCAAATACATACTGGAAATAGGATTAAAGCATGGGTATAATAAAGCCTTTCTAATGAAGATTCTAACGCAAACTAAAAAGAAGCTAGAGAAGTACAATGAGCAAAATACAGAACCAGCCGGAAATGATGAGCAGAGGTATATCCCAGTACAGTATCACATGGAACATATAAAAATGATAAAAAACTTAGCAAAGAAGAAAGGAAGAAGTCTGGCACCAAGAAGAGCACCCACAATATTTAATTTGTTACGAAACGATAAAGATCCATTGAACAAAATGGAACGTAGTGGAGTATATAAGATTCCCACGAAAGACTTAAACACAGGTAAGGAATCAGCATATCTTGGAGTCACCACAAGATCAGTAACTAAGAGAACAGAAGAACATAAAAATGATATAGCTAAGGGTAAACTGACAACATCGTTAGCCATAGAAGCTTATGCCAAAGATTTAAGCATAAATTGGGAACAAACAAAAGTAATAAAGCAGATCATACCAGGAACCCAGGCAACTATAGCAGAGTCAATAGAAATAATAAAAAGAAGATCCGAAGAAAATTTAATGACAAGCTGGCATTAACCATCGCAGGCGTGGAGATACGCATTGAATAAGGAAAAGTATAGACAAAGTGAAAGAACAGAGGAAAGGACAGGGAGATAAAGGAAAAATAAGAGATATAGAACATTATTTATGGTAGTGTGGAATTAAAGCTGGGCAGTATCCTAAAAAATGGAATTAGAACTAAACCTGTAAACTGTATTTTTTATAAGTATATGAAGAATTTATTTTTAATTATCTTTAATGAGTAAAAATTATTTGTAAAGAAACCTTGTTTGGACTTATAATATAATATTTGTTCCAATTTTAAAAATTTAAATTTTTGTAGATAGTACAAATGTTCTAAGAATATTTTTTGTCTATTGTTCGAATCTGTCATAAACTAGCATACCTGAAGATGGCGTAATATAAAAACCGAAAACGTTAGTGCATTTTATGGACAATAAATGTATTTTTAACCTTAACTGCAAAAAGTGCTATTTTTGAGTCTTATTAAGTGCTACTATATTATTCATTTTCAGAAATCAAATATTAAAGGATAGCCCTTGACTCAGATGTAAATCTTAGCTGATAAACTACAAGAAAACACGTTTTTTAAATGTTTTAATAAAATTCATGTTCTTTATTAGATAGTAAACAATATGAAAATCAATAGCCACAATGCATTGTTGTCAGATCAAAATGGCCTAACCCAATGCTAGATACTGTTCTTGTTGAAATCTTTTAAAAGTTTTAAGAAAAAATTTTACTTTTGGAAAGACTTCCTTTATGATTTAAAAAATTAAAATATTGTAAAAATACAAATATAATCACACTTTAATGCACTATTAGCAGTAGAGACATCTTAACTTAAAATATATAAATTATTATTAATAAAAAATCACTTTCCAAAATTCTTATGAATTAAATACAATTCTAATGATCACAGAGTAGTTAGTTACTATCCACATTACATTCATATTAATAAAAATACCTTAACATTTTATGTATAAAATAATAACAGATAAACAAGAAGAAAAAGTATGCAATCTATATCAATTAAGATATAATAAATAATATTTTTTTTTTTTTGCAGTTTTATACCCCTTTCCAATCAGGGAGATTACTAAGAGGCGGGGCCAGTTCCAACCACAAGCTGCACCCACACCCGTGGAGGGGAGCTGGATGTTGAAGGAAGGCATCCTCGTCCTTCAGCATCCAACCCTGGGTTGGGCCGGGCCCAATACCTTGAAAAAACTTTCAGGAGATGCCATACCCAGGACACGAACCCGGTCCTCCTGCGTTGCACACCAACGCGTTACCACATGGCCATCTGGCCTCCAATTTCTTTATTTATGTAGACTTTTTCCATGTATATTTCTTGTCTGACATTGCAGCCTTTACAAAATTGGAATTTTCTGGTTTTTTTATGAATATATAAAATTCTCGATAGCTCATGTTGAAATTAAGTTTTGAGCATAATTCATCCCTTTCCCAGCTCAACCCTCATCCTGTTACAGTTATTGGTTCAAGTATTTCCTATAATCGAAAAAAATTCTTTCCACATATGCATTATTTATAGTCTATGAGTTAGACCTCTCCTGACTGATCAGATACAAGAGCCATGCTTGCATTGGCCACACAAGCATGGCCAATGCAAAGAGTGGGGACACCTATATAACACGTAGCCAGTTCTGTGCTTGTGCCAGTTGTGGATGTTGGACCACAGATCGTGCCAGATATTTCGTACATGAGATACGTGCCACAGACCTCTTCAGTCCTTTACAGGCTTTGCATACAAGTTCTGATTTTCTAATATACAATAATTATTTATTTTTATAATTACATGGAGGTTTACTACACAACCTGGAGAAATAATATTTAAATCCATTGCCCGGATACAACTCGCTGAAATCCGGAATCTTCGGGTCAAACCCGAAGAGGTAGCAACGCTATTGTAGACCATTGTTATGCCATAGGCAGATTTGTGATGACGTTTACATAATAAAGCCAAAACAAATATCTGTTTTTACCCCATTTAGCAGTTTGCCAGAGTAACAATTATTCCTATGGTAATTAGTGGATATAATGTAGTGTTGATCTGATATAGTATATTATATGATATGAATAAATAGCTAGCCTTCAATTATTCTGCAAAACTTTTTGATCTTTACCCAATGGCCAGTGACTATAGAACTCTCTTAGAAAATTGCGTAGTCAAAATAGGAGGGTCCTAAACTTTTTCTAAGAGATGTATCTGTTGATCTAAATCAAGGGTCAGCAACCTATTTTAATAGGAGTGCATATTTCAGAAATGAGGGAGTTCAGCGAGCGCTGTAGCACACATTGGCTGGATAGAGTATATGAGGATAGTGGAGGCAGAAAATAATTCACTAAATGCGGCATTAGATATCTCTAGTACTCGAAAATTGTTCATCAGGTCATCTAGTTTTATATAGATGTCACCAAGATTCAGTTTTTGTCAACAAAATTAATTGTACAGTTCGTACAATTATTAAAATGGTGAAGGTAAATTCAAAGTGCACAATTGTAAAGAATTTTTACTAAAATTATTCATTACAACTACGAGTATTTATTGTTCACAAATATCTAAAATTTAGATTTCAGAAATTTGAACAGCGGGCACTTAAAAATTGCTTTGCGGGCACCGTGTTGCCGACCCCTGGTGTATATATTCAAGTGTAGTGATATGTAAAAAATAAGCAGTCATATAGACTAAAAAGCTCATGTAGGTCTACATAAGATTGGGCACAAAAATTCCAGAAATGGAATTTTTGTATCCACAGGACCTACTTAGCAGATAAACGAATAGACTGTTTATATTGAAAAGCTATTTTAATAATAACAGTGAGTAATTGTGTAATTGTAAAGCAAATACGATTATTTTTTCAATATTATTGAAATGTGATCTATTTTTTCAATATAATTAAAATATTAAATAAAAACAAATTTTATGTAATGGTTGAAGATTTGCTAAAATAACCCAATATTTTTTTTTTCATTTTGTTTTTATCCTTATTAAAAACAGGTATTTTTTTAATTAAACATTTTTTAAAATCTCAAGATTCTCGAGAATTGCTGAAAGGGAATCTGGAATCTTGAGAAATAAATTAATTACTAATTCGGGAATTCCTGAATCTCGGGAAAGCAAAAAGTTTGGGAAAACACAATCACTAGTAATGTATGTATCAATATTTCTGATTGACAGTTTGTACATTTTAGTTCTGATCATTTAGAAAATACAAGATGATTATTTTACAGCCAATTTTAGTCATCAGATTTGTCCTGGAAATTGCTAGTCAATTTTCTACTTCCATTAGTTGTAACAAAATTTCCATTGTATATTTTGGTTCTGTTTTTTTTTTATTGTTTAAACTTTATTATTTTTGTTGAGATTTGGAAATGACAAAAAGTTTTAAATATTTCTTTGATATTTTCTTTCAAATAAGCATTTCAATAAAATTATATTATAGAGCCAATCATAAAAACAACCACTTGCTTTAAATCTCTATAACTATCCAAAAAAGGACTTCTAGCAAGGTATAAGAAGATTTTAATCAAGTAAAACGTAATCGGACTTCATTAGAGTCCATCATCAGTACAACGTTCATGATATGAACGTTGTACTGCTTTTTTGGATAGTTATATTATAGAGAAACATGATTATGTCTTGCTCTTTATTCAGCTTTCCCTTTATATTACATTGCAAAATTTCAATATTATAAGTCTGGAATTTTGTCTAAGTGGCCACATTTATTCCAATAAATATTGCCACTTAGACAAAATTCCAGACTTATTTTGGAAATTGGAAAATTTTTTTAAAATTATAAATGAAATTATTTATTTCAACAAATATTATATTCTTCTAATACAATAGATTCTCGATTATCCAGGTTCAGATTAACTGGGATTAATCCATGGTTCAAAAATGACTATTAATTATCAATTTTTTGTCTTACAAGGGGAGGTTCAGACATTCGGGTCACTGATTTTTTTGAAATTGTGCATACTTTTGAAACATCTGTTAACAAAGAACCTATGAATTAAGCTTAAACGTAAGTAATAATAGCATGTTTTCACCAATAAAGGTTTATCATTCACGACTAACAGATTTATTTATATATGATAAGCTAGTTCAATCATTATTTAATAAATGATGTCATGGAAGCAATCTATTTTTTGTTAGTGTTGTATTTTAAGTTTAAAGAATATAATTACATATAATTTTATCATGATTTCCTTAGAATTCAATAGTGTAATTATTATCCAAAATTTCTTACAAGGGTAAGTTCAGACATTCGGGTCACCGATTTTTTTGAAATTGCGCATACTTGTAGTAGTCCCCTAGGACAATAGAAGTCACTACTCCAGGATTGTCGAGAAAATCGCACGAGAAGTTTCGTATTGACACTACTCCAGGATTGTCGAGAAAACCGCACGAGAAGTTTCGTATTGAGTACCTGTAATAGTCCCCTAGGACAATATAATGTGTGAGCAATAAAGTGCACTTACTCAAGCATTGATCGAAAAAATCGCACGAGAAGTTTCATATTGAGTTCATATATTCTAAAATTTACTTTCGAGTGTCTCAGTAGCGCAGTGGTTGAAGATATTGCTTTTATAATGTTTTCGAATATCTCAGTAGCGTTGTGGTTGAAGATTTGGTTTCATAATTGTGTGATCGCTGGTTCAATTTTTAGCTTTCACGATTTTTTTATTTTTATTTATTTATTTTATTATTATTATTTTCCTTTTACATTGTTTTATATAAATACAGTTATTTATATATTTTTATTTGTTTTAAATATTTTATGTATATAATGATATATACTTTTTTTTTGTCAACAAATGATGCCACTTTCCATTCTATAAGAATATTAACTTGTAATAATTAACTATTAATACTAATTTATAATTATTGATAATAGCATATTTATTGGCAAATATTCCTCCAATTTTGATATTTTT
>AYEL01078907.1:0-16121 GCA_000484575.1 Olivierus martensii
ACTATATGTAAAATATGGTAATTGGTTCTTGCTTTGTGAGATTCCAGCCATTAGCTAACCTCATGATGAATAACCACAATACTAACTTAACACTAACTGTTTAAGAAATATTTATTTTCATATTTTACATCATTGTTCATCATCTAAATTAATAACTTACCAGGAATTACATCTCATACCATCATCAAACCAACCACCAAATCGAAACTAAAATAGTGAATCGAAAGGCGAAAGTGGAAGTTGAGCGCTGCCTGGCCGCCAATTCTGGGTCGAGAATTGAATGGATAGTCCGATTTGCGATTAAGTGTTGCAACTTTATTGAATCAGTAAATTAGTTCCAGATAGAACTAATAAGCTAAGTTAATGAACCAATGAAATTTTTTAACAAGTTTTCTATTTGTTTATTAGCAGAATATGACAGCAAAAGATAACAAAAACAAATATTTTTCACAAGTTTTATTTTAAATAAAAAAATCAGGTAATAAACAAAAGAAAATAAATAATGTGGGTAGCATAGCAGTATAGTAGGCAAATAATAGCTAACGACAAAAAAGCTCATCTTTCTGATGTTTCACCCCTTCAAAGCCAAGTGACTGTTCTTGTACTGCTCCTCGTTCGGTTTACTAATCGAAAATTAACATTAATTTGTTAATTGACATCATAAAAGGAAGTGGAGCTTTGTTAGTAAGACTGGTCTATGCTTACAACTCGCATTAATTGAATATTTGCTCACACTAACTGAAAAAAGGTATCAATTTTATAAGTCGCACTAATCAAAATCGCATTATTCGAATTTGCACTAATCGAGGCCTATCTGTATTGCTTCTCCTGAATATTAACAAAAACGGACTGAACGCGTTTTGGGATCACACTCTTCAGTTGTATAAAGGCACATCTAATTGCATTTCACTAAAATACAATTTTATTGAAGTGTTGGCTGAAAATATCAAAGAAAAATATTTCTGTCATTTCTGAATTTCAACAAAATTATTTAAATGAAAATAAAGTTTAAATGATAGAAAATCAAAATCAAAACCTTCAACAGAAATTTTTCTGCAACTGAAAGGAGTGAAAAGTTAAGCAATAAGCATGTGATCACTGGAAATGAAAATCTAGTGTCTGAAATCAATGCAGAATTATCATCCAGTATTTGCTAAATGACAAGAGCTATCAGAAAATAGGAAAATTATTGATTATAAATATCAAAGATTGCTAATATTAACAAGTAATATGTAAAGGAGCAATCAATATGTTTATTCATTAAAAAAGATCATCCTATTTCTGATAATATTTGTGAAGTGCCCAATAAATTAATATTTTGTATGTTTTAAATATAAACATTCTCACATATTTATTTATTTTTAATAATAGAATCAAAAAGAAATAGATATTTGTTAGGAATAAATATGGCAGTTCTTACTGCTCTCAAAGGATGCAGTAGTAGCATGAATCTTACAAACTCATGAAAATTTTTCCAATTTTCAACTGTCCTATATATAAGCTTTCTTCTAATTTATAAAACATTTTTTCTTTACAAAATTTTACAGTTTATATACATTATTATATAAGATAACTTAAAATGATAAATAGAAATAGTATTTGATAATATTGTGATGATAATCAAAGTGAAAACATCATAGATGATATTTATTCCACAGAAATAAAAATATAAACTGAAACAAATATAGAAAGTCCCCAACTTATAAAATATAAAATCATAAAAGCAAATTTATATAAAAAATTTTGATATGAAAAATATTTAAAAAATCATCTTTATAATTTTGTGTACAGACAATACTGCAGTTTTACACAGTAATATTACAATGATGATTATGTCCAGCGCCCGCTCTAGGGGCCAGCAATCTGAACATGTTGGTTGTGAAGATGATAAAATATTTATAAGTTAAATACTTGATTAATCGAAATTTATATTTGTCAATTTTTTCTTTGGCTAAAATTACGATGCAATTTACATTTCATAATTATTGTTTTTGCCTAAAAGCTAAAAAATATTTGCAATCCTTAATCTGAAGAAAACAACCATAAAAGAGGCGGTATGTTTAATTAAATAAAAAAAAAGGCTAGATATCTAAGTTGCACAATGCATAGAATAGCGTGCAGGGTGCTGTGTGAACTTGTTTGAAACAGGAATGGGAAGGAATATCCTGCATTGATTTGTTTATTACCTCTAATTATAAAAGGGTGATTTTGTTACACAATTGTATTATTCTTGCTAATATGTCAGTAATGATAACCTTTTGATTTTTATTTCAAATACAGTAATAGATAAGGCGGAATGGGGTAAGTGCAGACTGGTTTTTGCAAAATTGGACTTTAAATGCAAGTTTTTTAACCTATCGTATAAATATTTAACAGGGTCGTTAACAATCACATTGCGCAGCTATTACCGTTTAATTCATCCTTGAAAATTTAAATTTGCGACAAGATCATACAAAATGTCAGGTATTCTGTACTTAACCCGAAATGGGATAAGAGTGCATGTGCAAGTTAAAAAAGTTTTGAAGTTTATTTACACATGCTAGTTGGGAAGAGTAGAATTATGAACAAATTTGCTTTTTACCGCATTAAGATAGGTTATTTCGTTTTAGAGTTATCCTTTGTTAAAGAAACAAGGATTGAACTCTGAAAATGCGAGAGGTGACATACTGAAATAATTCCAAAATATAAAGTGATGTAAGTACACAAATTGTTTAATAACAACTTGTGTACTTATGTCACTTCATATTTTTGTTTTATTTCACTATACTTCATCTCACATTATTTACTTTACATCACTTTTTATTTTTTTTCAAAGTAATAAAGCACACATTTTGTTATTTAATATAACAAAAGGTTTTTATCAAATAAAAAATGATTTATATGAAAATTTTAATTGATGAATTTGCATTTATGAATCATCATCTTGACAATGTTCACATTCCGTTCATTTCTTTTGAATAATCGCCCCCTGTTGGTTTTTCTGATGTAGCTGCGAACCATGTTATATGCTAGAAAAATAAGTTAATAAACAAATTAAATTGTAGAACACAAAAAAATAAAATTGAATGTGTTAGGAGGCTAGAGTAGCCTAATACATGAATACCCCAAGGTGCTGATCTGCACTTCCCCCAGGAAACAATATTTATGGGGCAAGAGCTTACCAGAATTTTTTTCAATAAATTTTGAAATAACAAAAAATATTGTTTATTTAATATAAACTTTAATCAATATTCTTCATACATACCAAAAAAATAGTTCCTAATGTGAAGATATCTTAAGAATTATTACACTTTTAAGATACTACATGTATGTGATGTTTGGATGCGATACTTTTGCAAAGGTCGATGTAAATACTGGAATTGCATCATTCATCGTGCGTTATCTATGTTGATAGGTTGATATTAACTTGTAGTAGATTATTACAATATGAAATAGGAAAATTTCACTTAAAAAAAGCCCAATAATTCATTTCCCTCAACTATGGCCTTACCATATATTTTTAAAAAGTATATGTTTAAGGGGTGGCAATTTGTTTTTTTGTCTGGGGTGTCATAAATGCTAGAGCGGGCGGTGTTATGACGCTGCTGTAATGAAAATTAACACTGTCAATAATATTATTGTTGATATTAAAGTAATCATATATCATAATAATTATAATAATGTGATATAAACTGTACAAATACATCATAATAGAGATGAATTTGCACACTTTGATTAATAAATGAGTTTGGAGCAATGAAAAGTGCAAAATGATATAGCATAAGATGCATAGATTGGGGATTACAGTATAATATAAGTAAATTCAATTATATTTTTTTAAGTTAAAAAATTATAATTAAAATATCAAATAAAAAACAATGTCTAAACTAGCTTAAAAAAGATCTGAAAAGCTAGTTTGGATTTTGTTTTATATTAATTTAGGACCTAGTTGGCAATTTAAAATATCAAATTACGTAAAATTTTAAATGGAATAATAATGTTTTAATGTTAAAATAATACAATATTTTAATTTTCAGGATGAACATAAAATACCAATTCAAGAATTATATTCACGATTAGAAACAAATCCAGATTCTGTAAGTATATTTTATAAATATTTTCAGTTTAAATTTTTAAACCATTAAATAAGTGAATAAGTAAATTGAAAAGTATTTTATAGATGTATGATATTTAATCAAAATGTTTTTAGTTTATTTTGAAGATCATCTTCAGCTATACAGGGTGTCTCACAAATAACCAAACATAGAAAAAAGTTTAAGTCCGAAAGATCGCTATTTGCACAAGTCCATTACATAGTACGGACGAATCGATGCTCTACTATAGGGAGGGAAACAAGTGATGCGTTCTATGTAAGTGCGGATAAACGCATGAAACATCGCTAGCATGGACTTCGATTATTTGAAGGAAAATCACATCTATTACGATTTTCATCGAATAATACTGTAATAATGTGAATGTGTAAGACGAAAATATCTTACAGGATAAAAACGTAAAAATTAGTAATCTAAACATGAACAATTAAACGGAATAATTATTATGTTTATTATTCCATTTGAAATAAAACTGACTGACATTAGCGTTTGTGTTGAATGTTAACTGTAATTTTTACGCAAATCACAGACGATGTTGTGTAATAAAACATTTTGGCATAATGTGTTTTGTTTAGCACGAATGACAGACAGGCAAAATATGGTATTTATCTAAATTTTCTTTTTTAGAAAATAAAAAACAAAGTAATTGTACAACAGACAAAAATATTTAAACATGGTTTTCATTTTAACATAACACTCCTTACAATAAATGTTCAAAATGTAATCCATTTACAGCCAAACAATACGCTACACGATTTTCAAATTCTGTACGTGCGTTGGAGAGTTGTTGTGGTGTAATTTCCTTGCACACAGTTAATATTCTATGTTTCAGTTCTGATAGAGATGTACATTCTTCTTTAATTTATTTTTTTTTTCTTGCGGGCCAATGTACAGGGCCATATCTTCCAATCCAACTATTTGGAAACACGGAATTTAAATAATCGCTTATAAGTCTTGCAGAATGCGGCGGAACTCCATCATGCTGGAACCAAACCTCATTTTCTCCGGAAATTTCTTCTAGGGCAGGGCCGATATTGTTCTGTAATAAATGCAAATATGCCTGGCTGGTAAAATGATGATCAATGAAAAACGGACCTACAATTTGGTCTCTGTAGATACCTGCCCTAGAATTACATTTACTTTTTCTTGGAATTGTGTATGTGATACACGACACAATCTTGGGTTTTCTTGGCTTCAATACCTATTATTATTTTGATTTGTACTTCCTCCATGAACATAAAATGTTGCTTCATCTGTGAAGCAGATATTGGGCAAAAAGTTTTCATCAATAGTTGAGCGGTTCATTGCCCATTCACAGAAATGGCAACGGCTTTCGTATTCTTTCTAATCTACATAGATTAGGTGTTGCGCCGTGTGCCTCTTGTATGGTCAGAAGTGGTTTCTATGTAAAATCCGGTGAACTGAAGCACGCGAAATTCCACTATTCTGCTCTAATTGTCAAATGCTTGTTTCCGGCTTACTCTCTACAGCAGCCAAAACTGCAATTACATTTTCTTCATTTAGAACTGAAACAGGTGGTCCTGATGATTTCAGATTACAAACACTCCCTGTATTTTGAAAACGCTGAAATATTTCACTAATTGTTGAAATTGCTGGATGCGGACGAGTATCATATTTCAATGCAAATAGATTTGAAACCTGTCGATAACTGCATCCATTCAAAATCCATTTAATTATATCAGTTTTTTCAGTTGTAGTGTACCTAGCCATTGCTTACAATTCATTACATCCGCATGAACACCTTTGTAACTTTCTTGCCTCTTCATAGTAGATCATCGTTTCGGTTGTGCTACGTAATGGACTTGAGCAAATATCGATTTGTATTATTTCACAATTAATTCATAATACAGTCTGGAGGAAGAGCACTCTTAGCAGTGACGTTAACAAAATTTTTTTATTAAACAGTACATAAAAACGTTTTCGATGCCTAAAGTATCATCTGCAATTACAAAACCAGTTGGTTAGAGGCGAGTTGATTAGGAGCATTATCTTGGCTAGAAGGAGGAGCCTCCCTTTCAAACTTTCTCTTTACATTTAGATAAATGCTCTGCATAAACTTAATTGAAGGCAGGAGACACGGCTATATGTCAAAAATCCTGTTATGTTCAGTTCTGTGGAATAACACATCGCTACAGTGTGTAAAACATCTACTAAAGTAAGAAGTAAAGGCAGATTTTTTAAATGCCCAGGGGTCAAAGGACCACCTTGGGATGATAACTGGAGCCTCTAACCAACATGCACGTACATTCCCTGTACCCTATCGACTCCATGCAAGTAGAGCCGTTAACAACTCCTTAAGGTCAGTTAATGCAGCGCGCACCTACAAAAGGGCCCCCGTCATCTTTGATATACTCCGCAATGACAAGGGTAAAAATTCAAATGATCATAAATCAGGGGTGTACAGTATTTCTTTACAGAACCTCGATGATAACAGAATGGAAGTTTACATTGGAGCTACCACCCGCAACTTCAAGGATAGGATCGCAGAGCATAATGACAGTATACGCAGGGGAGAACTTAATATGGCCCTAGTTTAAAGGGCTTATGAGAAAAACACTAATATTCTATGGAGCAACACTACGGTTGTAAGAAATGTACTTGACCGTAAGGACCTATATTTAGATGAAAAATTGCAAATGATCTGAAGTAATGAAACCGATAATGTAATTAACATTAGACATGCCGATGGGCTCAGCGATGCTTGGAGATACGCCGTTACAAAAGAAATTTAATCTTTATTATTATTCCTCCCCATATAAGAGTAACTTTAACTGATTTTCAATGTCCTGCCAGGTCAAACCCTTGTCGAACAAAACGCCAAGGTATTTGACCTTGGTAGAAAACTGTAACCTCTTACTGAAGAAGGTCGGTTCGGTTAACCCTACCAACTGTCTTAATTTTCAATTATTATTTGTTTATTTTTTATTTTTTGGCAAATGCTGCCCTTGAAAATGTGCTACTTTGCAACTGCCTATAGCCAGTCATGACTCTTTCTGTAGGTTTTTATATCCATTTTCCTCTCAACTGAATTAGTATATATACTAATCCATATATGAAAGGCTAAACAAGACAATAAAAGAAGGTAAATATATCAATGAAATGATTAACTTGATTACTAAATCCAGTACATAACTCTAAATGCCATAACTTAGAGTTATGGCTTATTAGAGTTATTACTTGGACTTAAAAGGGATCATGATTTCAATCTCTATGGTCCAGGTGTTTCAATTTCTTTTGATCAGACTCAAAATCCTGACTATATATATGGCATGATTCAAACTTGCTAATTTTGGTTTAAAATTATGAGAATTCACAGGAGTAGACTATAAAAATTTACAAGCTCAAATTAAGTTAGATTTAGCTGTAGTTTTGAATTAGATTGATTGTAATATGTCACTGATCTTGGTTTATTTATCAGGCTGTTTTCCAAGTATGTACTTTGTTACTTTTATGGTACATTTTAGCATCTATATATTTTTGTAATATTAATACCATGTATTACATATGAACTTTTTGAATTTAACATTTTTATATTTACCATGATATCTA
Source organism: Olivierus martensii (assembly GCA_000484575.1). Lineage (NCBI taxonomy): Eukaryota > Metazoa > Arthropoda > Arachnida > Scorpiones > Buthidae > Olivierus > Olivierus martensii. The sequence continues at coordinate 7,662 of AYEL01078907.1, forward strand.
AATCTAATGTTTCATTTTAAAAGTTGGTAAAATTAACTTGTCAATTTTACATATAAATATGATTTTTTTATATATTGCTTTTTCAATTATTTTTTCTGAGCATTTGTAAATATGATTTTAATTTTTTAATTATCTGAAATTTGATAACATTTGTCATAAACTTTTGTTTGAAAGGATAAATAAATATTGTTAAATTTTAAAAATGAAACATCAGATTTAGATATAATAATAATACTAGCAATCTATATATAAATAAAGATATAAAATGACATTGCAGTTTGTACAAAATAACAGCAGTAATTCATCTAATTTATCTCATAACCAAGCACTATCAGCAGTCTTAAAATTTCTTTAATTTAATTAATAAAACAAATAAAAACGTTTCAGTCATTCTCAATTTGACCCTCTTCAGTTATTCTCATCATAGTTTACAAGAAAACATTCGAAAAAAGAATAATAATCGAATTTTAACAGAAATAATTCAAATTAAAAATCAATCTCTTTCTTTTTGTTGCCATGGAGACCCATAAATTAATAAACGTCTGCATTTATTTTTTCAAAGTGCTCTTTCTAATAAATCATAGTAACTATTTTGGTCACTTTTTAATCTATAACATCACTGTGGAAATATGCATTAAAACAGAAGATGTTATAGATTAAAAAGTGACCAAAATAGTACTATGATACTATTACTATTACTATGATTTATTAGAGCAGGGCTAGTCCTTTACTTGGATAATCATTAATCACATTTTCATTCTCTGATCTCTAATATTTCCAGCGTTTCATTCAATAAAAACCCCTCCTTACTGCCACAGGGTTTTATCACTTTAGCCTTCTTCCATTGTACGTTGATATTCTCCTCGTATACTCTTCTACTTAGCGCCATGTTCATTTTGCCTGTTCTTACATCATTTTTATGCTCCTTTAGCCTTTTTTCTAAAGTTCTCGTCGTCATCCCTATATATTTTTCTTCTGTATTAGTGCTCATATTTTTCATGGGTATCACATACACTCCCGACTTATCTTTATTTTCTATACCATCTTTATTGTTTTTAAACCTCTCATATATTGTAGTAGTATCTCAATGATAATCAGCAGTAATTCTAAGCCAAATACAATAGTCACTGATTGATTGATACTATTATTGGAGTCATTATGGCTAAAATCAGCTGGCTATAACATTGATCTTAAGTTATTATTAATCTGACAATTAAATTCAAGAAAAATATTCAATACAACATTGAATGCCAAATTTGAAGTTTCAAATCCAATCAATAATAGAATTAAAGCAATTTAAATATTACAAAAATTTACAAAGTGCTATTTTTCTTATTTTCTTCCTTCCCCTCTGAAGATATCTCTACAGGTCTCATAATTCAACCAATATCGATGAAATTTGGAATATTTCTTAGATTATTTAAGGTCTTGTGAAAATATCAACATAATCAGAAAATAAAGGGGAAAATGATGGTCCATTTTCCATAAACGCCTCTATATATTACATTGCACTTTTCACTAAATTTGGTATATGGGCTATATATCTACCTCTATATATTTTGGCATATCCTAGCTCAATTAAAATCATACGAAAATTTTGGCTGAAATTAAAAGTTAGAGAGAATGATTCTTTTCTATAGCCATGCTTTTGAAATTGCTTAACATTGTGATATATAAACAAATCTGGAATGTAAATGCTCCTTATGTTATTTAACGCTTTCTGATAAATATAGCCCGATAGGTTTGAAATGAACAAAGTAAGTGATCTTTTCATCATGAATTCTTCTACCAGCCATATCATTAAACCAATTTCAACAAAATTTGATTTAATAAATGATATACATATTTATATGTTTCCTAGAAATTTTGATTCAATGGATTAAAGATAAAGAAGGTATTTAATAATGTGTTAATATTGTTAGAATGTCTCAGAAAAATAATTTTCATCTAAAAATAAAGAATATTCTATAAAAAACATCTAGTATGCAAAAACTAAACCAAGTACAGTAATAAGAAATTAGAATATTTGTTACAATTTAGATGGAGATTTCCAGTTTTTTTTTATTATTGCTCTATACATTTTTAATAATTCCAACCACAGTGAGTCACATTTCCAGTCAAAGTGGGAATAATTTTTCCAAATTAATATTAATTAAATCTTATTTAAAGTCAAACATGTTCAAAAACTAATGCAATAAAACAAAAAAAATATTTAATATAAAAAAATATTTTTGTTCTAAATGTACCTAAATTTATTAAATAATCTTAAGCACAGCAGGCAGGCCCTGCAAAAATGATCTCAATAGGGGCCTGCAATTGCTAAGGCTGGCACTGATGATGATATATGAAGGTTAATGAACTAATATTAAAAATAAAGAAAACAAAGTAATTCTTCCATGAAGCAATTTAAAAAATTTAATTCTATAAAGTAACACATCAAAAATGTCACAATATATTGACTAATATTCAGCCTATGCTTGTCCCCTTCATTTAACTGATTTTTCAGCTTATCTAACTCTTCATCTCATACTGCAAGTTTGAAATTTTCTATTCTTTCTCAATAGTGTTCAATCTCTTATAAGGAATTCTTTTATTTATGAATTTCAATACTTTGTGTATACCATTTTTTAGAATTATATTAGGAAATACTTGTAATATATATATTCTAACCTAGTTTACAAGTATGACATGTTTCTGAAGAATACCTGTAAACTACAGACAAAATTATCATTAATTTAAGCAGAAAAATTATAATAATTCATGAATCAAAAATGTCACCCACTTTTCATTCAAATAAACTAATCATGTAAGTACACAGAGGTCAATTATTTCAATAAATAACATTTGATATCTTAATTCAACTTAAAGTTTTCTTGGCAAATATCCCCAATAAGTTGAATGGCTGGAGATGTGGAAAATTAACACTTTCATTTGAAAGATTTAGGATTGAATCCAGATCCTTTCCCTCCATTTCCCAGCCAAGTCCAGATTCCTTAAAAGGAATCTGGACTTGGCTGGGAAATGGAGGAAATGGAGGGAAATGGAGGTGTAAACCGGTGTCAACAGACTCACCACTTTCAAATGCAATTATTGTGATGACCATTTGATCACAATCTTCATTCTTAAACTATTGGTTGAAACCAAAAGTGTGATTAACCAATACTTAGGGTTAACTTTAGGCATAAGCAATGAAAAATTCTGCTTCAGACAGCATATTTTCAGGAATGGAATTCTGGCAAAAATTAACAAATAAATAATAGGGTGAGTTCCAAACCTCAACAGTAAATCATCAGTGGTTAATTTCTTTTGACGTCAGAAATAACTCAACATCAGTATGTTTCTGGAACGACTTGCTGAGTGTAGAGATAAGATGGCGGCTAACATAGTGACGAAGACGACAATAATGAATATTATAACTTCATTAGCGTCATTAGAAAGCACTAAAATTTATTTGCAAGTAAACAACAACAATGATAATGATTTATAACACACTCTAACTTTTAAAATCTTATCATCTAGTAGGAACTACTTTTTCCGTGATGTTGGATAAACGGTGTAAACCGGTGTCAACAGACTCACCACTTTCAAATGCAATTATTGTGATGACCATTTGATGAGCTCAACACTGATTGGCTTGTTGAGCTTTGGAACGGTTTGCTGAAATTTTTTACTCATCACTGATTAGTCTGTTGAGGTTTGGAACACACCCATAGTAATAAATAAAATATGTTGAATTCTGATATAATAATTTTTTTTTAAATTTACTAGTTGTGTTGTGTAAATAACAAAAATCTTCCATTCTGTCATCTCTTGCAAAAAAAGAAAAAATAGCAAAGAAATTAAATCTTTGCTATTTTCAAAAATTTGTCTAAAATATAAAAGATGCCTTGATGTAAAAAAGTATAAAAAACAAATAAAAAAGCAATAAAAACTTAATTTGTATAAAATATTTTTTTGTATTTTTCTAAATTAATTTTTTTTAATATAGGGAAGGATGTAGCACTCAACTCTATTTGAGATGGAAAAACTCAGAGTCAATCTGTGCTCCATGCCCTGCATGATATAGTTTAATATAATAATCCCTGAAATTATAGCATGGTTGTTTCAAAAGTGACAATGTTATTTGAGATTATGTAAATCAAGTCAGATTTTCCTAAAAACATGTTAAAATGGAGTGATTGATCCCAGACAAAAAATTTTTGGTTAAGAAAATCCACTATACTTATTCTGCACTTAAGAATTATAAAAAATATGAAATCTGAAAATAAAAAGACAATTCAATAAAGACACGCATTCTTTCAGTGATCATTTTGAGAATAATAGGCAGTTTGAATTTTTCTACTTATGACATTTATCTAGCCAGTGCATCTGGATAATCACTAAGGTCCAGTAATGAAAATTTCAATGAACAAGTCCTTAACCATAGCTTAAGTAAATCAAAGTGCTGAATTTTGGGTATGAAAATTTTCTCCTAAAAGCAACCATCATCCTCTTTACTCCTTGATTTGTTATTCATTCAAATAAATTCCTGTGCATATTCAATAAGTCCAGTCCCTTCAACTGATTTTAAAAACTATCATGATCTGATCTGCTTGCTTAGGTTAAAATCAAATTCTTCAAGTATGCTTTGCTTTCATATTTCACCAAGATTGTTGACTTTGGGATTCTCATTATGGAGCTCTGCATCTTCAGAGTAAACTTGATTTGCAAGTTATATGTCACTCAGTTCTCATTGTCTAGGCAATAGAAGAATATATAACAGCAAACTTGATTTGGAAGGTACAGAGTCAACTTTAGTAGTAGTATCTGAACCTTAAATAAGCTATGAAGAAAAGGCAAACTTTTTCCAGATGCTCTTTATTGTTTTGTCAGCAACTTCTGTCCACAAATCTCTTTTAATCTTTGCTGCATATAGGATATTGAAAGTGTTCCAAGTGTTTTTCAATATCTTTTTTATTAAATTTTATATAACTTTCCACTATAATGGAAAGCTGTGTAAAATTTAAATGCCCTTCATAGATTATCCATACCTCTGAAGATCTCTCTACTAAAGTGAGATCTCTCTTTTTGTTTTATGTTGCTTTTCTGATGGAAGTAATTAAACAGTGGGGCTATTCCAGCATTTATAGCAGGCTATCTATACATATAGTGAGTTGGCTATAAGGTGAAGAGAACTAGTTCAACAAGCTGAGCTCGTTGAATCAATTCTCTTCACCCTATTCTTCAACCTCATTGTCTTCACCTCATAGCCATACTTCCAAATTCTTTATTGAAGAAATCTGGAGGTATAGAACCTGGAATTGAATGGAATTTGGGTGGATCCACAGGATAAAAGGCAACACAAATTCCATATGATTGATAAGTTTTTCACTTTAAATCACTGGAAGAGGGGTTTGGATTTTCACTCAAATGTCAGGCTTAAATCCAGATCCTAGCTCAATGGATGGAATTAGGTATGCTTGAGGGCAAAGCAACTTATATACACGAGATTCAAATTACTCTCAGTGTAGATACCAATAAATAAAAGAACTGCAATAGAATGTAATAATTAATTTCTTCAATTTGATTAATAAGTTGGGTCTGGGACAAAGACATAAGTGTAAGATGATGTAACATGAAACAATGTAGATTAAGGGGATTCCTGTATTTGAAATGAATGAAAATTTTACACATTTTACAATGTATCATAAGTATATATTATTAATAAAATTATTTTCTATGCTAATAGAATGATGAATATGATATTCTAAGAAAGATTAAATATCTAGATTAGAAAATAAAAAACTAACTAAATTTTAAATAAATTAAAATTTCAAAAGACAACAATGAGAATGAAATTCTTTTATATAATTTTCCATAGAGAACTTAATTCATATAAAAATAATATAATTATTAATATTTGTTTAATAAATGATAATGATGCTAACATGAAAACAGTTTTAGATGTAACAATACCTTACAAATATGCTGCAGTTACAGGATGCTGTAAATATAGGTGAAGACAGCTCTAATAATTTGAACAGGATCATCAAAATATCAAACTTCAGAAACAGAGAATTACTTTCAAGTTTAAAACAGTAAAACATAGATCCAAATCTGAAAAATTTTCACATCTCATTTGTATTTAAATATGTCTGCAAGCAATGGTGTACTGGTAAATTTTAACAACTAGTTCACTGATAAAATATATGCATTTACATAAGTATATCATAAATTTTACTGATGAAATGACTAAATTTTACAATAAAGTAGGACACTAAACTTTCTTATAATAATAAAATATTCAATATCCTTTATTAGAAATTCCAATTGATTCTGGTAGAAATTTCATTGATTTTTGCCAAATTCTTGTGTCCATAGCCAATTTGTGGTTATGATACACATCTGAAAATTGGCAGACAATCACATCTAGAAAACTGTTGCAACTTTCAACTTAATGAAAGAAAACTTATAAAATACTGATTTATTTAGCCACCATATACAAACTTATAGTTCAAATGCCAATTAACAAATCATAGGTATTATTGGTTTATAATTTAGGTCTAGAGGAAGCAGTCTTTTCTGGAACACAAACACTTGGTGCATGGAATGTATCATATAGAAAGAATATAAATATATATATTTTTTGAAGTGTATATATATATATATATAATTATTGTAACTCTTAATAACTGGCTTGAAAAATTCTTGAAATTGCTAGTTCCAACACACCACTGTTTGTAAGCATTATTTATATTTCAGATGATTTACCATCTCTCATGAGAGTTTATGTAACTATAAAAAATTTGATTCTTATTTTTCCAGTTCAATACAATCAATATTTTAAATTTTACAATTTTTAGCCTGAGGAAACACTGGCAAGGAAGTTTTATTATGGTTAAAACTTTCTCACTAGCAGTAATAATACTCAGCCAGAAAAACCTTATCAAATCAATTATTTAATCAATCTGCATTAAAAGTTTCATTTCAAGATTTATAACAATCAGCGTTACCACTTGGCCAGATGGCCAAGTGGTAATGCTGTCAGCGTGCCATGCAGGGGACCCGAGTTCACATCCCGAGTCTGGTATCTCCTGTAAAGTTCTTTCGGGGTACTGGGCCCATTCCAGCAATTCCCGTTCATTATCATCTGGCCCCCCTCGAGTGTGGATCCAGCCCATGACTGGAACTGGCCCCACCCGTTAGTAATCTTACTGATTGGAAATGAGTGTAAAACATAAAAAAAAAATAAAAAATCAATCAGGAAGCTGAATAATGAATTAAAATTTGCTATTCTATCAAGTGTGGATCCAGCCCATGACTGGAACTGGCCCCACCCCTTAGTAATCTTACTGATTGGAAATGAGTGTAAAACATAAAAAAAAATAAAAAATCAATCAGGAAGCTGAATAATGAATTAAAATTTGCTATTCTATCAGTATAGTCCAGCGTTTCTCAAACTATGGGTCGCGACCCCAAATGGGGTCACGAAGCAAAATGCTGGGGTCGCAAAAATTAAATTCAAATACTTGAATTTCAGTTTATATGTAATTTCACAAACGTCCAATATTTATCATATGACAACATATGTATTTTCAATGTAGTTGGCTGATTGTGTTAATCTTAATAAGTGTGTAAATGATTTATGTATTTGTATGTTTTATTTCATATTTAATACCTGGAGTCGTGAAAAATCTCGTTTAAATAGGGTCGCGAAAAATCTCGTAATGAAAAAAGTTTGAGAAACACTGGTATAGTCAATCAATTCATAATAAAAATAAATGAACTTGACACTATGCTGTATTACAATATAATGTTACATGTCTAACTTAAAACCTAGATTGTTGAAAATGACATATGATATTTATCTGATATATAACAGCTTTTTAAAATTAAGCCGAGATAGAGTAATGACTACTGCAGTTAAGCATAATATATTTATCCCTCTCTTTACCAAATTATGCATGTATATTTGCTTTCTATTTTTATTATTTATGATAAAATAATCATACAATTCAGGGATTCTACTTTATTATACAGGGTCCGGCAAAAAGATCTGATGGTTTTTAATTAAAAATAACTCATTTATTTTGATATAATTAAATGGATTTTGAATGGATGCAGTAATAGTAGTAGTAGAATAGGGAGGGGCCTATTTCAGCCCAAGCACTGCAACCAACATTGGTCTATTGTGCACCCCCAATCAATTTATCCCAGAAGAAGGCCGGTCTTAGAAACAAACGACAGTATATTCTTCAATGGGACAGAAGCAAGATCCTCGGGAACAGAAAAATACATCCCCAAGAGATCACGCCTAAGCCACGAAAGGGCCACACATTCACATAAAATGTGAAGAGGAGTTTCCTCCTCATACTGACATTTTCTACACATGGGGCTATCAGCAAGCCCAATCAAGTGAAGATGTCTTCTGAGATGACAGTGCCCTGTAAGAAGCCCTGTAACAATCCTAACTTCATTTTT